>VXBQ01012469.1:100254-149704 GCA_013400175.1 Phainopepla nitens
AAAGAGAGAAAGAAAGAAAGAAAGAAAGAAAGAAAGAAAGAAAGAAAGAAAGAAAGAAAGAAAGAAAACCATGAATACAGTGGTCCTTTTTTTGGCACTGTGGTAGACTCCTGCTCACCTGCCTTTTGGATGGGAATGTAGTTAATGAAATACAGGTGTTCATTGTCATTTGAGCTTACTTAGGATGGGATCTGAGATATCTGTGAGTGACTAGCACGTATGACCTAGGATCTATGGGTGATGTATCTCTGGAGAGGCAGGTAGAGGTTTGGCTAAAATTCTCTAGAACATCTGAGGTTGCACTAGATGTACATGTCTAAGCATATCAATACCAAAACAGATGTCTTTGAGGCAGCTGATTACATCAGAAACCATCCATTCTTCTATAAGCAATAAAAAATGGAACACTGGGATGTTCCTATCTCAGATACCTAAACCTACTTCAAAATGTCCTCCAAAAGAGGCATCTAAAACTTACTAGTTGACTTGCTCAAACTAGAAGTCTTCTGTGCAATACAGTCAGAGAACTTTCTTCATGAGAGGCCAAAGCCCAGTTCAATTGTCCACAAGCAGTTATTTAGAAATTATCAGGATGACCCCAAAGTTTATATATATATATATAAATATATATAAAAAACTGAGGATCTGTGGAAGCCATGTGGGGTTCTGGAGTAGAATCTGGAGGCCAGCTAGAGTACCTTTATGCACCCCAAATTGCATGAGACATCAGTATATGAGGATCTAAACTGTCTTGAGATGTGCAAGCTAGTCGTCTCCAGCTAGCTTTATGCTCAGAGGAGGAAATACCCAGCTTCACAATGAAGGTCATGGGACCTATTCTAAATATCTTCTTTAAAGTAAGATAAGGCCCACCCCTGGCTAAGAGCTGCTTAGTGGCACCAAGATCTTGTTGATCCTTTGAAGGGCTAAGTGTTAGACCAAGAAAACATGCATACAGATATCTAATTTTTAAGCTCATAGTAATTTAAATTAAGTTAAACAATTGCTCGAGGACATTTACTGGATCATGAATAGACTGAATGGCTTACAGGATTAAGGCTTCAATAGAAATTAAAACCAGGATTTCATCAAAGACAGTGGGGAAAAAAATAGAAACCAGGAAAGGACAGAAGGACACTGTTTAATTTTTTATCAAATTAAAAAAAAAAAAAAGAGAATGTGATACATACAATACTTTGCTGGGACTGACATTTGGTTTTATCTGTCTTGAAATTCAGCCCAACACTTTTAAGACACTAATGCTTACAGAATCTGACCTAAACATTGACTCACATAATTCAATGACTCTACAGTTGTTAGCCAGCAGAATATTGGAGTACATACTTTTCATGCTGAAAATTTTTGAAAGGTAGAAGGTCAAGAGAATACAATATGTTCTCATTTTGTGTGTCAGAAAATTTTATACTCATACAGGATTCAATTTTTTATTCTACTAGAAATTTATAGAACTTAATTAATGAAAACTATGTGTTTGGATAGAACAGTGTAAAAATAACATGAGCAATATTTTGCCTCTTCAGTTACACAGTTGAATTTACTGGGAGGTATTTTCAGTAGGTTAATTGGTAAAGCTTAGAGACATGTTCCCTAATACATAGCACAGAAGCTATTACAGAGTAATTTATACAGTAATTATATCTCCAGCTGTGACATAATCCTGCTCTCTCCTACTTATGATATTTACTGATATGATTGGCTAACCAAAGTACTGTCATATACATTCCTATTAAAGCTTCCTAATTTAGAGCTTCCATGTTGGCATCAGCCCATAAAAAAGAGAAATGGAAACAACAGAAGCAACCCTCAACCATCCAAAGTCCCTCTCACATCTGGTCTGGCAGTATTTTGAAACCATCAAAATTAGAATGATTAAATAGTATTATAAATCTCTGTCTCTTGAGATACGTGAATATACTCTTCCACTCAAGACACTTTAGTCTATTGAAGTATTCATGTCATTCTTTATCATTGCATATGAGAAAAATAATGCTGCCATGCACTTAAACTTTATAAGCTTCTTTAGGGACTCTATCAAAAGGAGGTTGCCAATCTTTACCTGTAATTGCCTTTCACTGAAAGAATTTAAAAGGCATTTATTTATTTATTTATGCCTCATAAATTATCCTGAAGCACTTCCTCTAGAATTTAAATAATTTTCTGTATCAATTTCGATTAAAAGTCACTTAGCAAAGGAAGTTGATTTTTCCATAATGAGTTTTCCAGAATTCATTTCCTCATGCTATGCTGTCAGAGAATATATGTAGAATGATTTCCTACATTTCATAGTATTGAAAACACAAACAGAACCAGAAATTGTTAAAAAAAACCTTGAAATGAGTAGACATGTTCGCAAATTGTGTTCACATAAATCTGTATCATTTAAAAGGGGAAAGAGGGACTATTTCATTAAAAAGTATTTATGTATATTCTTAGATTGTACAAATTTCTTCGACAAGACATAACTTTAAAAAAAAATGTATCCTCCTACTGCTTTCTCCTATTCTCTCATATTCTTTTAACAATCTAAATGGATCCCTAATGGTCTAAACAAAGGAAAATCAGTGCATATAATTTAAAGAACATGACATGGACATTTCTTGAGAAAAGTCAGGAAAAAACCAGACAATCATAAGGCTTGAGATATAAAAAGTCTCACCTACGTACTTAGTAGGTGCTTCAATGATATTGTTCTGTGTGACTCCAGGATTTAACTCTAGGAATATATACAAATTAAAGTCTCAGAAAGTTAAAACACCAACACTAAATATTTGTTCTTGTCATCAGCAATATTTTTTTTTTAATCAAATCCATCTATCTTTTTTAGTTGTTTTGTTTTTACTTTTTTTTTCCTCTCATAAATAAGCTTTGGTTTTGGTTTGAAAAACTTATGCAAAGAACATAACATTTGTTTGCTTTCATTTTTGAAGGTGATTCTCCCTTTTTCTTCAAGTAAGTTTCAGAATGGAGGACAAGCACAGCAGCACATTTTAATGGGCAGTGTAGTTAATTCTGTCTTTGATACATTTCTTGCCGTGGAAAACACTTGCTTTTCAAATCTGCTTGGTGGGTTTTAGCACTGAGATTTGGAGTCCTTTCCTCAGTGTCCTCAGGAGATCTGCTTATTTAGATAACATAAGACATAGGAAATCAAATCTGGTGTCTCTAGTTACACTTGACCTTTCTATGTATATGTGAGGAGACAGCAATTACCTTTAAAGCATTCTATTTGGACTTTATCATTACATTTCCTAGTCCAATCCCTCTTTGAAGAAGTTATTAATCTGATTACAGCTTTGTCTTGATTAGGCACTTCTTTACAGTGCTTACTTTAGAACCATTTTTTAAAAAGTAATGAAAAGCCTCTTTTTTTATTCCTATTTTTTAATATAGTGGAAATGAGTTTGAATTAATAGCTTTCTTTTATTCTGTAAGTTTTGATGTATTTGCAATTATCTTGCTTATTGTGTTTGAATATTTCACTGGCATAGTTGTGAGAGTTTATGTAAAGGATTCAGGCTACTCCTATGATTCATGAGTCCCTCTAAGGCTTGTGAAGAAAGGTGAACTTGGTAACTGGAAATAAACTCTCAACTTTGACGAACTTACCAGTCTGAAAAAGGAGCAGTTTACTGCAGGCTTTTCTCAAAGTGAAGTTTGAGTATTCTTCGTAGGTGATCTATTTTTGTGCTTTTGTAGAGAACAAAAAAAAAACTCAAACAAACAAACAAAAAAACAACCGCTGGAAGAAACTAGAAGATTGCTTCCAGGATTTTACTAGAGGGTGAGTTGTATGTGTTTTATGCAGTCAGAGGAGGCTCTGAATTCCAGAGCTACTTCAAAGGGACTGCAGAGGAGCCAGCACGGTCTCACACTGACCCCTGCCGGCTGTGCACTCTGCACCCTGTGTGGCATCCACATACAGATATTGGGAAATGTCTGGTACCAGTTTCTTGAGTTTACATAGAAAGAAACTACAGTTATTACATCCCATATCGACATATTGCTTACAAACAATTGAAAGAAGCCAATGTGACAAAGTGCTTTGATCACAAAGGCAAAACTTGTCATTGCTTTAAAAAAAAAAAAAGAATTAGCCTATTAGAAAATGTATGAATTAGGCTTTGTTCAGTGAATATCCAAAAGGCTTTGGGACAGCAATTTGCAGTGGTCTAAACTGACAGGTGCATAATTATATGTCGACATCTAAACACAGAAACAAAGTAGTTTTGTTCTTCTTATGCCATTCTCCTTCTTACTCCTGTTTTTCAGACCACCAAACCTGTTAAAAAAAAGTTACTTCAATTCTAACAAGAATATTATAAATAAAAAAGTTGTTGTATTTTCTTTATTGATTAACAGCTGTAAACATTCCTCTGAATCTCTTTCTTCTTACTAGTCCAGTTTTAATGTTTAGTGAAAATACAGGAGATGGGTAGATTCTGATTAACTGATCATAGAAATCTTATTTAAGACTATGAGGAATCTCAAGTCACTCTTCAGTTAGAGGAACATCTGAGCAAAGCCCAATACTGACCTTGAAAAAAGGGATGAAGGAGAAAATTACATCCCCATTAGCTTTTGCTAACTTTCGGGGAACTTTTAAAATTCACCCCATTTGAAGAGTTACAGAAATAAATGTCATACAGAAGAAAGGTAATTGAAATGGATCACTGAATCTTAAGCTGTTACTGAAAGGGCAATAAGATGTCTGGGATGGGAAAAAAGATATAATTAAGGAAATTGAGAAACATTAGAATAATTCTTATGAAACCAGTGTTTTCTGTGTTTCCAGGGAAATTTTACTTTAGTTTTGTGTTGGTTTGGGTGGGTGGTTTGGTTTTCCTTTTTTTTTTTTTTTTTTAATTTTGCAATCTTTCTTATTCTTAGAAGGACATTTTCTCACCTGGCCTCCCCTTCCTATTTTAATCTTCATGGACTTTCTGTGTGCTGAAATCTAAAACTATTAACTGTCAAATTTAAAACAGAAGGTCAAGTGGAAGTGGATATTTATTCAGCTTTCCTCTATTTCAAGTCAGGAAATAAACTCCGTCTATGTGTGTTTAAATGACATCAAGTCCTGCATGAGAAACTTGCTACTGCCCTTATATCTAAAGAATACCTAGAATGATCTGCCAGTACAATGCTTATCATTTGTTGGTAAACAGAACACAGCTGACTATGGAGAGATAAGACAGCACCTGAATAAAGATACATTACTGGAATTCAGACATATCCGCTGAACACAACTTGAGGCCTTTTGAAAAAAGATAGGAAACAATGCTTCAGGATGCATTTCTGAAAGCAGGAGAAGGTTGATGAGTGGCTTGTAAGAAAGATGAGGTTGAGGATTTTGGTCCTTCCTTTTGAGACCTGGTTTTCAGAAAACTCCAAGAGTGACTATCAAGTGTTTAATTTGTTTTAAAACATATGGAAGTCATTTCAAAGCTAACAACATTTAGTTCATGGTTGTGATTTTGTTGAAATTCTACTAAAAGATCCAGATACTTAAATTATCTTATTTCATTTCTTAATAACAGAAAATAAAAATAGTTTTACAGAATTTGAAGTCTTCTCTGTATGAGAAAGATCTTTAAGAGAATTGGTTTATGTTTGAGATCCAGGCTCTGTGTCTTCATGTAACAATATAAAATTATGTCCTTTAATAATTTCTATGAAGAAAACAAGCCCAGGTCCGCAGATGAGGCAACTTCAATTCCAATATAAACATCACCTGAATAGGTAGCATTGCTGGGAAAAAAACAACCCTAACTATGATTTCTTATTTAGAATCTGCTACCTGTGTTCCACACCAAAGTTACAAGGAGATACATCCTAAATGGCACAATCAAGAGCCATTAGTTAGAGAAAGGACTTATACCAGAAGAAGTCTCATGATATTTTTCAAAATCTAATCCCATTTCTTTAATATACAGGAATCTAAGCCAATGAATACTTTCCCTTTTCTTCTGAAAAAAGAATACAAATCCAGTTCTTAGAGTCTTTAGACAATAGCAATTAATCATTGTAATTTTCAAAAATTAAGATAATTTTGATTTATTTTTAGTCCCTTTTCAGTAGAGAATTATGCTAGAATTCCATGCTTACAAAGCAATAAACATATGTAGACTCACAACTTAAGCAGTGCGTCACACTTAGCCTGCAATTAAAGGAAGACTTTGTTTCACATCGTTTTGTGAAGGCTCAAGCATGGTTTCTGCTTGCTGGCTATTTTTCACAAAATTGCTAAGGGTCAATTCTAAAATTAGCTCTTTACATGAGCACACACAGTTATATTTTTCTCAGAGAAGTGATAAGGAGCCTATGCAAAGGATGCATTTATTGCATTTGTTGTATTACAGCACTGCTGAGAGGTTTTTTGGCATGAGAGAGATAGTCAGGATGAAAGGACAATATCTGACTGTCAGAAGCAAAGTCAATGGCCACAAAACAAGTTAATTATCATCATGCAGAGTATAAAAGTTTCAGAGTCGAATCCCACCAGGAGTTCCCTGACTCTTCAGTGAACAGATCATATAATCAGTCTGTGTCTGGGGAATAAGTGATGTTCTTCCATGAGCATATACAGACAAAGGAGTGGTAAGGTAAGAACATCTCTTTTGGGTACCTGAAATATGTGTCTGACTTTCCACACAATCCTTTAGTGAGCAGCAGAGGAGAAAGAAGACTAAAAGTTATTGGCTCTTAGCTGAGCTTTGCAAGCAGCTGCTTTGTTCTATTCAACTGTAGCTGACTGTTTGCCAATACACGTGAAAGTATTTGTCAGCAAGAATTAAGCACAATGGTTTTCACGTTCACCTTGCAATAGGGCAAACACAGAAAGGTTTTTATTGACATTGCACACAAGTTACCTCAGACTTGCAGCCACAAAAATGGTACTGACCATCTATTCTCAAGTTCCAGAAAAGATGGTCTGATCATAATATTTAAAACGTTTTAATTGGCCTACAGCGCTTCAAGGTTAATAACAGCATCAGCCTATTATGATGCTTTGCTTTGTACTGGCACATTACACACAAAATTCCTACTGAGAAAAGTAGTTTGAGAAGAGGAAAAAAATGTAGTTGAAAGCAAGCTGAAAGCATATGAAAAAAATTCATATGTTAATGACATGAATCAACAAGGAAGAAGTGGATCTGTACAGTTCCATTAAATCACACAAAAAATGGGGAAGAACTGTTTTCCAGGGGTAGGGAAGACAGGAGTAGGACTACTGGCACATAATCTTGCTTAATTTACTTAATTTTCTTTCTGTTATGTGGTTGCAACTGTTGGTGAAAAATAAATTTTTCCCGAACTTTAGAAAAGATGGAGAGGTTGTCTGATATTCAGATATCATTCCCACTGAAAAGTTTTCAGTTAGAATTTATTCCCTTATTTACTATTATTCTAGGCCTTTGTTTACCTAGAGAACTTTGATCTCTGCACCACAGAGCCTCAGCTCCTTTTTCTTCTGTGATCCCTTCAACTTGGGTGGGATAGTCATGAGAATTTACAATGGCACAAGCTCTGACAGAAATACTGTACTGCCACATTATTCAAACCCATTATCTGGAAAACCATAATGAAAGTCACAAAGAATGAAATTGTATTTGTCTTTAAAGTTTTAGGAAACTACATGAGTATCAAAACCACAGTAATTTACATAGGCATAATTTATCTAACCTTAGAACAAAGAAACTGCACTAGCATAGTCATATCAATATCAGTGAATAATTAAGTGAAATTTAGATAATTGTGGTGAAACAGGCAATGATGAGGACTTGATGTGGACAGCATATGTTTTTCAAGGGAGTTTATTCTAACTGGCTTCAGAATGGTTTCCTGAGCTGACTGCTTGTTAGCAGCTGGCACTACTTTTTACTCTAGGAAGCAACCCAGTTCAGCCACCCAAGACCACCCCACAAGGTGTACGATTGTATGGACAGCAGGAATGACTGCAAGATTTGCCCCAGAAGTGCACCCCTGAGCCAAACCAAAGTACTAGAATACTAGTACAGAACCAAAGTACTCATGCTGTATTTGTCATTTCCTACACTGGAAAGGTGGATGATTATGAACTGGTGGAACTAGGTGGAAACTCTTGGATGATCAGGTTTAACTCATGGCTTATAGGGTACCCTTTACTCAGTGTGACTACAGAAGATGTCTAAACCAGGCCCAAATCTGAATCACCTGGACATTAAGACAAACATCTGTTGTCTTTATGTAAGCAAGGAAAATTAACATCCTTCAGAAGGTATTCATGGAGTTATCCTGTCAACCTAGCCAGGTTCTTGTCTGTTAAGTATCTCTTCTAACTTGAGAAGGTACTTTGTGACAATTGTAGTATGGTAAATAGCAGACACATATTTTGCATAATCTAACCTTTTGATTTAATCTGATGCTTGCATGATTTAGTTGATAAAGTCCTAAATGTGACCTGTAAATATGCTGAATTTTGATTGGCTATGTAAATACCATAAATATACAAGAGTGCACAGCAATATAACACACATATCAAAAGGTTACGGAAAACAGGAATTTATGAACAAGAGTTTTTTTTATCTTCTAAATTCCAAAATTTTTATAATTTGACTCTTTTTTACATAAAAAATAATCAAGTTAAGACATAATAGACGAGGAAGTTTTCACCGTTTGGTCTCTTAATGACGATTCCTTTGCATTGTTCCACTGAGGCATACTTCAGGAAAAAAAAGCAAAATGTTGCACACATCAAAATTAATTAATCACTGCTGCTTTTAAACTAAAATTCTTCTTGCTTTTGGTAACCAGTTAGCCTTGCAAAGCCTTCCATGTGAAGACCTTTGTTACAATTTTTAAGGTTGCTGCACAGCTTCAAGCAGATCAGGAAATTAGTTCAGTGTGTTTATAACAAACACAGTGCTAAGTTGACAAGAATCTAAAATTATATTATGTAATTATGATAAAATCTAATAATACATAATTAACTTATTTTGACTCAATTAATTCACATTTATTTATTACTGAATTGACACAGGGACATTTTGAATAATGAGATTAAATACTAAGAAATTAATTCTCTTACAAACTTTTGCAATTTCCTTAGAGATATGTTTGTTGAGCTTTCTCTTTTCTTGACTACAGAAAATTTAAGTACCTTTAAAATGAGAGAAATTTTCAAAAATCCTATTTTATGAATGTAATCATTGTCTGTATCTTTATGGATATATGGTATTGCTCAAGCATCTTACCTCTTGAAAAGACAAAAATGCAATTGCATTGCTAAAGAAAGGAAAATATACATTCAAATATTTTTGTTAGATCACTCATCCTTAAAATCAATTATTAATGTGCAGTTTCCCCTCACTTTAACACAAAAACTCATGCAACCAATTTTGCTTCCTGAAACAGGTGATAGAGCAGTTTGGAGGGTTTTTTTGTTTGTTTGTGGGTTTTTATTTTTCCTCTATATATGTCTAAAATTTGCATGTGTATTTGGAAAAGCAGAAAAATGCCTGCCTTGAACTGAGCATTTTTTAATGGCTAGGCACAGACTGGGCCTAGAACAACAGCAGCAACAGCAACTGGAACAGCAGCAACAACCACAGCAGCACAAAATTTACCTAATTTAATTCAGAATCAAAGTTTGTTTTCCTGTTTCACTAATTTTGCTTAAAGCAGATTTTCTGTTATTTCACCTGTGTTCTCTCTCTCTCACTTTAATATTTTTCCATTTCAAAAAAGAAAAAAAAGAATCACCTTCTACTTGGAGGAGGCACGTACTTCCAGTCTTATGCTTCGGCTTTCTGATCCTTACAGATCCGACAGTGATTTGAACATTTGGTGCTGTCCTAGGCTACAAGGTAAATATCTGGCCAAAGGTATGTACTCTATCACCATCTCCATGAACTGTTGAAACCAGGAAGGGCAGTGTTTTTTCTTGTCTCCTCTCCCACACTATCTCCTGTTAATGGGCCATCAATGCCTTGCCCCATGGGTCATAGATAACTCCCTCGGGGAGCTATTTCTGTTTAATAAGAAATCAAGGGCCCACCACATGACTGATAAAATGACATAATCCCATTGTGAGATGCTCTGCCCAGGGGGAGGAGCCAAGCATTCCCACCTGGATATAATCTGGGATTTCAAACAGAACAGCAGTGCTTATCCACTGGTTTCTAGAGGACAAGGACTACTAGACCTTTCCTACAGGATCACCACTTCAGCAAGATCATTTCATCTGGACTACTACCACCACTCTCACGAGCAGGGTGTCAGGTTGTATTCTGACTTTGTCAGAGGTTTTTCTTTTGTATTATTGCATGTACTTTGCCTTTTTCTATTAAATTGCATTTCTGACTTGGAGTTTCACTGGTTTTTGCTTTCAAACTAGCACAGGTGCTTATGAAATAAACTCGTGTTTCTTCTTTGCAACGTCCAGTCAGATGACCTTATCTATATTATCTGCAGGCTGTCATTGCCTTATGGATCTTTGAAAGAAGTTTTATAAGGCCACAGTGACACTGCTCAGCAGAGACAAAATATATAGTTTCCAGGTCACTGCAAAATTGCACTCAGAATCTTGCTAGTAGACAGAGGAAAAGTAACACCTCATATATAAAGCTAATAGTATATTGTTAGAATATTTGGAACCATAGAAGCTGGCTTCACCAACTTTACTTGACTAATTTTGTGACCTTCTACAACGTACTAACTGCATCACTGGGCAAGGGAAAGGCTACAGATGTCATCTACCTGGACTTAGGGAAGGCATTTGACACGGTCCCGTACAGCATACATCCACCTGAATTAGAGAGATTTGAGTTTTGTAGGGGGACCTTTGAATGAATAAGGAGTGTTTATTTCTAAAAAGTTGTAGTCATGGCTCAGTATCCAAGTTGAAACCATTAATGAGTGATGTCCCTCAGGATTTCCTTTAGGGACCAAGATAATTTAGTACTTTCATCAATGACAATAGAAGGGATTCAGTGAATCCTCAGCAAGTTTTCAGCTGGCACAAAAACAAGTGGTGTAGGTGGTGCAACAAGGGGAAGGGATGTCATTCACAAGGTACTTGACAGGCTTCAGGAATGGTCCCAAGTGAAAATTATAACATTCCACAAGGCCAAGTACAAGCAGCTGGAATGAGGACAACGCCAGTATCAGTACAGACTGAGGGGTGAATGGATTCAGGGTACTGTCGGAGAGAGGGACTTGGGATGAACAAAAATATAGTCACAAAATGGCAACGTGTGTTTTCAGCCCAGTAAGCTCGTCACATCTTGGGTTTCATTTAAAAAAGTATGGTCAGCAGATTGAGGGAAGTGATTCTTCCCCTCTGCTCAATACTTATGAGACCCCACCTGAATACTGGGTTCAGCATTGGAGTCCTCAGTACAAGATATTGAGTACAACCTCAAGGCCAGTCCAGAGGGGTGTCTCAAAAATAAAACTATTCCAGTACAGTCCAGTCCATTCCACCTATGTATCTTTATTGTTTCCAAGGTTCAGTAATGACCAAGAATTTTATTTCAGGTTCATAACTGTGGCCTAGCTAAAATTTACACACTCAGTACTCATTTTCGCAATCAAGACCCTTCTTGCACTAAGATTTACTTAATTTGTACCTAAATTCTTTATTTGCAAAAAGGGGGAAATAGCCCTCCCTTATCTTCTTAAAATATAATGAAGGAAAATTAACCATACTGGTGTCTGAAAAGTTGTTTGTTATATGATGAAATGACAAATACAAATATCTAGCTGGACACTGAATAGTTTAAGACTGCTTCTATCCTACTAAGTCTTCTATTAAAGTTTTTCTTATTATCTCTATTGACTAGAGATTTACTGCTTAGCTTTCACAGCAACTAACAGAAATTATGTCATGCATTTTTTCAGACCAGTTTTGTAAGTACACTGAATAATTCTCAAAGACATTTACCGAGGGAGTCCAGCATGTTTATAAAAGAAAATAAACAAACCACAAAACACCCCAATAATTTTAACTAACTTTGTAGAAGTGTTCAGAACATTGGGACAAATCTAATGAAGAAAATATTTCTTGTCAAGCCAGTAGATCAACCAATTTCATCAAGGAAACTATTTTAGATATTTGATGTCTCAAACTGTTGTAGGAAGGGTTTTGATTTTAAGATAAAGGCTTTCTATTTTCAAATCTAAAATGTCTTTGAATCTAACCATTCTCAGCAGCTGGAGCTTAAATCAATATGGAGTTTTTTGATATTATAGAATGTGAGTAGAATGAACTGCCAACTAAATTACGTTTGAAGAATACTCTTGTGTTTATCTACACTCTACTTTTCTTTCAATGAGGGCCTTGAAAGGAAAAGAGATCAGTCTATGACAGTTGGTAAAGATTTTCCATAATTTTTTATCACAGAAGACCCCTTCTTTGAATTTCAGCCTACTCATTCAATTTATGCTTCCAGTCTCAGACACCCTTGTTCCTCTGAGAGAATATTTTGCTTGATGACTGACATCCAGTCTGTTCAAAAGAGCAAGATCTCAGCTGAAAGAGAATGGGTTTTGAGAACTATTGTGAGAGCAATCTACACAAAAAACTGTTGAGAATTCTATAAATCTCAGTATATTTAAAAGAGTATTTTTGAAATTTCTTGTGAGAAAAACCACTAATTTATGGTATTAAAATAAATTAACTTTATGAATAGAATTATTGCATCTCCTGCACATATCCTTTCCAGATGCTAACAAGTTCAGAGTTTCCTTGCAATCCTTTTTTTCCTAGGTTATATAAAGAAAATCTCTTGGTTTCTATTCACATTAAATGATTTCTGTTCTGTCAGCATGCAACACATTTGGTAATTTATACCTTTGCTCTTCAAGGAAATATCATCCAATTATTATCAACAGGAAGACTCAGCTGGGGAGAGGTAAGCACCAAGTTGTGCGGTCTGAAACTAAACCCCTTATTCTGCAATAGTAATTGCAAATGCCTGCTTTCATTCATTTTAATTAGAGTTCCCATAGGCAAAAAAAAAAAAAAAAAATTATTCCAGAAAGAACTTATTAGACTAATGCAGTGAGGTCTTTGAGCATACATTCCAGAATTCATTTTGTCCTGTGAAATGGCAACATGGAACACAACATTTTTCATAACTTACAAAATCAGCCTAGGTTACACATATGTAAACACAGTTTAGACATATGCTCAATAAGTAGAAGAAATAGTGACCAAATCAACAGCAGTTTATGTGGTGGAGCTTGCAAATATTTATATATGGTTGCAAAAATGTCATCTGGTTCAGATGTGACACTGAATCTATTAGAGAATCACTTTTTTTTTGTTGTAGGAACTGAATCTCAGGTAGGAAATGCTGCAACCTGAAAGAGCACTGCATAATAGCAATGAATCATACTTGTCAGCCCTGATGCAACATTTCAGAAACTTTAAATGTCTCCAAATTGTACTGGAGACCCTCATATTAGTAACTGAACTGAGTTTGCAGTATCGAATTTATGGTTATAATTGATCGAGAAATAAGACTCAATTATACATTCAAAATTTAAGACAGTTAAAAGCAATTCAGTTTTCCTGATATTGCTATATTTGTCACATTCAGTGACTAAATTCAGTACTGAGAGTGAAAAAAAGAAAGAAAAATGTTGCTTACAAATATTGTTGATATTTTGTCTGCTCGCTCTCTACAGCATCATGCATGGTGTACAGATTCTTCAAGAAAATATGTTTGAAGACAGTATTTAAATAAATGTGCAGAGTATTTACAAGTTTAACTTCAGGCTTTAAATATCTATATATAAAAACACATATGTTATAGTTTATTTGGTTTTATTTTAGCACCCATATTTTGCTCACTCCTTTATTTCTTACAGATAGAAGTCTAACAGACAGAAGTCGGACATCTCATAAAGTTTTTCACCTTGATCTTATTTGTCTTAAGCATCTTGTAAGAGATGCAATCGTTCATTTGCCATTTTTACTGTAGACACAAATAAAAAAATCCAGGTAAATTATAGAAAGTTCTGTAATGGTGGATTTAGTATCTGGCATCTTCATGTGAAGCAAAATGTTTCTATGTGTTCCGTAGGGAAAGATAGCACTTTTTTCACAGCACAAAGTATAATTACAGAATCACAGAATTGCTGAGGTTAAAAGGCCTCTGGGGCTCATCTGGTACAAACCTCTGGCTCAAGCACAGTCACCAAGAGTTGGTTGCCTCAGACCGTACCCAGACAGCATTGAAGTACCTCCAAGGATAGAGACTCCACTGCACCTTTGTTTGCTCTCACAGTGATAGAAGTATTTCCTTATATTCAGGCAGAGCTTCCCAGATTTCAATCTGTGTCCATTAGTTTATGTCTTATCAATGGGCTCCACTGGAAAGAGGTTTTTTGGTCTCCTTTACACTTTCCTTTTGGGTATTGATGGGATCCTCATGAGCATTTTCTTCTCCAGGCTAAACCAGCTCTGTCAGCTTTTCTCACAGGAAAGTTGTAGGACTTTGTATTTTCTTTTCCTAATTGCGTGAGGTTTCTATCAGCTCATTTTCTTTTTGTTCTTATAGATATCTTTAAGGGGCTTTTGTATTGCTAACTTTTTTGAGAAGAGTTTGCTGGTTTCCTCTTTTAGGTTATTTAGTAAGCAGGAGAAAATAATATTAGGAATTGATATAAGTTTTTGATGTCTTTATGTTAACTTAAAAAAAAAATTCAATTATAGTTTCACCACATATCAGTATTGCAGTTACAGATGCATGTCAGTACAATCTTCATAACATGACAAAGCCTTCTATATTTTCATTAAATCAACAGAGACATATATGAAGAGTAAGTAAAAAATAGTATACTAATACAAGTGGAATTTAATCAATGCAAAGCAGAAGTCTGGGGACCAATACAAGAAAATTTTAAGCTCAATTAAAGTGTTGAGGAATCAATCAAAAGAGAGAAAGAGAAAGAGAAAAAGAGAATGCCTAGCTCATAAAAGACATGAAACGATGTCGTCTGTTATTGGCTGTGTACTTCCTATCTTGGATTGCTTCAGGGTCAGCACAGCACAAGTGATAATTTAGCTGGGGCAAGTGAGAGCCAATAAATCATTGAGGTTAGGTAGGGCTTATTCAACAACAGAACAAAATGGGTCTGAGGAAAAATTTTTGAATGGAAAGCAATATTATTGGAGAAGTCATTAAGTTGTGATTAAATCCAGAAGAATTGAGTGAAAGAAAGCTGGTGATGAATGTATAATAGAGAGATATTTCAACTAAAATTCACATGTTGTTTGTGTAAACAATTGAAAACATTTTGGGATCAAGTCAGAATAATAGGAACTGTACAGAGGTACAAAGTTTTCAGCTTTCAGTCTTCATAATATTAACAAAGTCCTAGGTATGAGACTGTGTTAGGCTAAAGAGAGGTATTGATATCTTCTCTTTTTTCACTATAATATGATGTGGTGGATTAACTGGCTGGCAGCAAAGTCTCCATCATGTTACTCTTTTGCTGTCTCCTGCTGTCTCCACAGCAGTACACGGGGGGAAAATACAATGAAGCAGCTCTTGAACTGAAGCAGCTCTTGTGTTAAGATAAAGACTGAGAGATCCCTTATCAACTACGGTCATAGGAAAACCAGACTCTATCTGTGGAAGATTTATTAAGTTATTGCCAATTAAAAATAGAGTAACCTAGTGAGAAAAATACCCAACTCCCTACTCCCCTCCTGTCCTTAGGCTCAATTTATCTCCAATTCTTCCACCTCCTACACTCTGCACAGATGGGAAAAGGGGGTTGTGATCAATTCATAATGTTTTGTTACTGCTACTTCTTCTTCATGATGTTGTACTCATGCTTCAGCATGGAGCCCCTCCCATTCACAAACTGCTCCAATGTGGGCCCTTTCTACAAGATTCAGTCCTTCAGGAGCACACTAGTCCAGCATGAGTTCTTTGCGGCATCACAGGTCCAGCCAGGAGTCGTGCTCCACCATGGGCTTCCCTTTCCACAGGCCACAGCTCTTGCCTGGATCCTCTTTCAGCATGGGCTATCCATGAACTACAGCTTCCTTCAGAGCATATCTGTCTGCTCATGCGTGCCCTGCAGGGGGAATATCTTCTCCACCTTGGGCCTCCATGGGTTGCAGTGGGACAACCTGCTTCACATAGACTGTCTGCAGGGGAATCTGTGCTCCGGCACCAGAAGCACCTCCTCCCTCTCCCTCATTCACATTTGCTTCTCACTCCCCTCTTCTGGCTGCTCTTGCACAGTATTTTTTACCCTTTCTTTAATATGTTAATCTGCAGGTGGCCCCAGCATCGGGGGTAGACTCCGTTTTGGCCAGTAGCAGGTCCATCTTAGAATTGTCTCTGTCTGACATGGGGATAGCATCTCGTGTCTCATAGAAACCAACCCTGCAGCCCCTCTGCTACCAAACCTTGCCACACAACCTGAGTAAAAATGTAAGATTTGAGGTCAACAGCCAGGTTTGCTTCAAACCGTTCCAATTCTAAGTTGATCATTACAGGCCGAGCAAGATGGTCTTTTTAAATCTGATTCCTATTACAGTCAGATGACTTGGCAAAAGGGATAAATATTTCAGAGATGTCAAAAATAACAATATATTTTCAAGAAATTAGTTTATTATTTGTTCTTGAGAAGGTTGTTAAAAAGTGTATATATATATATATATATATTTATATGCCTACATATCCATGGTACAGTTTTAATCTCTGTAATTCAAATGTAGATCTAATTCCATTGGTAGTCCAAATGTTTCAGTGGCATAATTCCCAGAGTGAAGATTTATCCTAAAAGAAGGGTTTGTCTATCTTTAAGACAAGAGAGATATCTTCATTCTGTATTTTCTCAATGAGAGAAAATGAAGAAAGAGCCTTAAAAATACCTTAAATCCTTATATTTAATCCTCACAAATAATGGATCCTAATAAATACCTATACATATATGTAGTATGTAAAAAAATCTTTCTATTTACATATTTTGATGTCCTAAAAAGCAAAACTCTAAAAGTTAATATAGGTATCTTGATGGACAATAAATCTCAATCGATATACTCAGGTATATCAATTGAGAGAAGAGGTATATCAATCAGAGGAGTAACCCTAAAATCCTAAAGAATCTAGAGATTAAATTCTGAGATTAGTAGAATCATAAGAACAAGAAACTTAAATTCAAATAATATCAGTAGAAAATAATTCTGTGGGAATTTTTAGCTGGGAATATTAAAAAGATGTTAACAAAACCACAGAGAAATAGAGTCTTAAACAGTATCCTTGAAGATGTTTCAGTATTCTTACTTATCATGAAAAGAGTTTGGTTTATTGGTTGGTTGATTGGTGTTATTTTGTGATTATCTTTTTTTTTTTTAATAAACAAGAAAACTAAATTATACCATCAAAATTTCTTCTGTAAGAAGTGGAAAGTAAGAAAATAGGAGAGAATAATTGGAAGACTTCTTCATCACAGTAATACAAATAAGGCTTTACAATATCACTTCTTTTTTAGGATGATTCTGCAGCAACTTGATTAATAATTCAAAAACACTTTCAAGAATTTGGCTTTATAGTGTGGGGTTTTTTGCTTTTCTAAGAGTCATGTATTTTCTGAGTCTCTTAAATAGAAATCTAAAATCTATTTAATTCTGATACTTCATATTTCTTTCTGAGATATGCACTGGCTATTACAGAATTATTTCCTGACTGTTATGCATCAGAGACAATAACAAAATTGATTGAAAGCTTTGAACTTATTCTGTTCTAAATTCATTGAGGATTTCCTAAAGAAAATTAATATAGTCATGTTACAGAAGGCTCAATAATTCAGTGTATACAATAAAAATAATGAATGTTTGAAGAAAATTGTACCTTGATAGTCTTTACTTGTTATCACTGGTAATTCATCACTCTTATCTCTTCTGTTCTGAACACACAATGTGCCCTAAATCTCCTTTTGCCTGTCAGACTTTTAGGTAGTTTTGTTTAAATTATAAATGTATCATCACAATTATGTGTCAAAAAACCATTTAAATTTAATAGTAGAAAGATTATTTTCTTTTATAGCTTGACCTGAAGTGTAATCATATTGTATCAAAGCAGAAATTCCTTTTTCTCTCTAAAACTTCTTTAGATAAAACAAATAATTAAATATTTATTATAAAGTGGTGGAGTGGCTCCATTTACGTAGACAGTATTTCCATTGTGTTTGAAAAGCTTAGCTGTATGGATGAAAAACTATTAGTATAATTTACATTCTATTTTGAAAGGCAGACAAATCTTTCAATTCCTCTTATTTTTATCACAGGGGAAAAGAAGAACTGCATGTGAAATTATTTTAGTGCTCCATAAAACTTGCTGAGATTTCAATTTTGCAGGTCAATAATTCAATTTTTTCTTCATCCGAGGTTTTAAACAAAAAAAAACAATAAAAGATGGAAGGAAGAGAGAGGGATTTTTGAAATAGCTGATTCGCTACATTCAAGGGAAGTAAAACATCTAAATTCAAACCATGTTTTTACCTAACTGAGAGCTGATGAGCATGAGTACTCATTGCCTGTTTTGACAGTTTTTACTCAGCTTCTACTGTTCAAGATGTAGTGAATAATCTCATTGGTTCAAGACATACCAGCTCTGCAATCCACTCACAGCGGGACTGTGAGCGTCTTCAGTTCACACACACACACATATTTGTATATGCATATACATGTAGAATATATACATGTATATGTATGTGTATATGTATGTGTGTGTGTATGTGTATATGTATATGTGTTCTTCCTCAGCATCAGAAAACCTGCACTGCAGTCCTTCCTCTAAACCTGGCAGATAGGGGAGCTAAATTTGTGACTGTGTATTTGCTGCTAAATTGGGCTAGCATACCATTTACATAGAGTTCTATCACTTGAAAAGTAAAGCTAGAAGAAATACAAAGAAAAGTGTGAGTCTTTAACATCAGCACATGCACCAAAAGAATTGGGATTCTCTGTGTTCTATCTAGGCCCTAAATAGGTTTATAGCTTAGGCTTTCCAATGAGAAGCTGCGAGAAATTCCTAACCTAGCTCACATGCAATTAATACTTAATAATTTATGGCATTATTTCTTATTAAAAATGATATGTAAATAATGTGGATTTTTAGATAAAGACATGTCCGATCTTTAGAGAGCACATTTGCATGTAAAGGGTATCTGTGTATATGTGTATATTTATCTTCATTCTGTCTGCAAATACAGATAACTTGTTTCTGATACACTTAGTTCTCTTTTATATCCATAGACAACAAACTAATCATTACTAAAATTATCTACTGTGAAATAAAAAAATACAAGTCATAAAACCAACTCTGAAAAACTATTTCTGTGACAGTGACGTTTCCAGTCAAGACCAGAGAGTTACTATTTGTCTGAACAGAGAGTGTCGCACATTAACTAAGCTGAACTCTTACCAACGTTCTTACAAACTCGGCTACAAGAAAGGGAACCTACTATCTGAAATTTCCCCATTTAGGTAATGCATATAAATAATGAATTGGGTTTTTTTTTGCAAATAACTTGAATTTGTGTTCTCTGTAATGAAGTGATACCATATAATCATCTAAATAAAAACCTTCTCTTTCTTTGTAATTTCAAAATTCAGACTTCTGATACTCTCTTTTGATTAGGAGAGAGATGTATTCAATATACTTTGGTGGGAAATCTTTTCCCATTGAAGCCAGTAAAAAAAAAAGAATGAACATCATCCCAAAAATTGTTTCTGTCCTATCAAATACAGTAAAAAAAGTTTTAATTTTGGTCAAATTTTTGTTGTTTAATATATAAGTGCATCATTGCTTCAAGGTAGCCAGAGAAGAACCTATCTGGAATTTTCTCTGCATTTTTCTTTCCATTTATACTATAAATAGAACTCCTATATAGTTTTGCACAAACCCTTCTTTCATCATATCAGAATAACTGGTTTCATCAACACTACTTTATGTTTAATCTCTGGTCATATTTTGAGAAGTTTTACTATAAACACAGGTCCATCAAGAGTTTCAGATTTCCTCCACTGCATTCTACTAAAAAATATTCATAAGAAGAAAAAAAAAATGGGTGAAAATTTTTGTTCTTTTGGACAACTGTGGTCACTTTTTTGCAAGTATTCTGTATTTCTTGCCTCTAAGGTCATGGTTATTATTAAACGTCAATATTTGTCTTATTCCTTCTGAGATTTTGAAATTGACTCTCAAAATAGTATAATTTTCCTAAGATCCATTATTCTGAAAGAGTGTTGGCACTCTTCATGTAAATTATTATTATTATTGTTATTATTGTTGTTGTTGTTTTTATTGATATTATTTCAATTAAAAAGCTATTTATTATTCCCATTTTCAGATGATAAATAAAAAATATGAAACACTTAACCAAAACACTTTGGATTAGAGACATGTTAGCAGTTTTAGCCTTTTTTCTGTTTTGAGTAACCTTAAAGTGCACTATGTTTTCATCCATGTGCCTTGTTTAATTTTCAGAAGTGTACCAAAAAGCAACATTTTTACCGAGTGATGGTTCTACACAAAGCTCTCTGCAAACTGTAATTTCTTTGATCGTGGTCTTATCTAGTTCTGCAAAATTTTGAGGACTGCTTTTTTATCCACAGTCGAGCATCAGCCATTAGACAGCAGCTTAAAAGGGAGAAAAATTAATGAGTAATTTTTACCCTGCATCACACTTAAGGCTGAGTTCAGGATTAGTTGAAGCTGGCATTGGTTCAAAATGCACATTAGAGTTTAATGAGACAGCAGTTCATTTACCTCTAATTTTGTACTTAAGAAGGGATGAAACTAAGACTAGAACTTAAATTGAACAAATAGAGACTTGAAGTGTCAAGTTCTTGCCTGAGAGGGATGTGTAATGATATCTCTAATCAGCTTTGAGGACCTAAATTCAGCAAGGAGAATTTTCTCACAGACAGCTTCAAAGTAGTCATACTTCAAGACAGAGAACATGAATCTGCTTGATGGTTCTATGTATTTTTATTTGCTGACCATTATTTTCAAACATTGTTTAGAATCTTTAACGAAATATAGAAGGAATGGCAGTGCTGAACTTTTTAAAGTGTTCAGCAGTAAAGGACTCATTGATAGCAGTTGTGTATTTTGGAATATTTAAAAGAAGGTGCTTTCTGTATTTCAGTTGCAGGGATTTTGGTTGTGTTTAGGTTGGTTTGGTTTTTTGATTTTTTTTAAAAATTAAAATTTCATACCATTCTTGTTTACTATTTAGAAGCTTTTTTTCACAGTTGCTTTTTAGTGTAGGTCTTTGACTTTACAGTTAAGCAGCCTTACACTTGCAAAACCAGGCACTTGTTTGGAAGGAGAGGAAGTGTTCATAATGTGTGGAATGAACCTTATCTTGAAGGTTTTCTCATTTAATTGATGTGATCTGACCTTGCCATTAGTCTTGCTAGAGGCATGCTATTTCTGTCTGCATTACTTTTCATTATTACTTTCGTGTAGAAGCTCAGTACCTGCTGCTCCATATAAATATGTGACAGAGCTAAAGAACATACTCTGGAAAGTCATTCAAGTCCTATCTACTCTTATACTTTCAAAGTTAATTCACACAAGCATATACTATAGTGCCATATATCAAAGTCTATTGTATCAACAGAAATTTGGAATACCAAACTTGTGATCATGGTCTGAGATATTGCAGGAAATTTATATTCCCTATTTAGTTATCTGGAGTCCAGGCATCATCACCTTAGATATAAATCAATCTTATCCTGTAGCAGTTACTTTGCAGCTGTACCTGAGCTTATTATTAATTTACAATGTTCTTTGTTTGGTACAGAGTGAAGGAGACAGTCAAATGATATATCACATAAACAATTAAAATTTGTCCTTGTGGCTTTAAGATGTTGAAATGATGTAGAACTTGCGCAGAAAGCAACTGTCCTCAAATTACTTTCATTGTTAAACATTAGACACTATGACAAATTTCAGTCTGACTCAGTCATTTAGAATAGCATTTGTGGACCTCTGTAAGACACTTATTTATCTTTACTACTGTGTGGTTTCTTGGGCAGACACAGGAATCATAAGAAATACAATGATAGAACATGGATAAAATTAACAACACTCATATGCCTCATTGTTTTTCACCAAAGATAAATGTAAGAGACTCAGAAAGTTCACAGCAAATACCATTAATATAACTTTGCCCCTAAGGCAACTATCTGCCAATCCTTCTAATATCAATCATTAATTTAATATGTACTTTGACGAGTATTATCAATTACTGTTTTGCAGATTATTTTGAATCTCCATTGAAAATAATTTGTTAAAACTTGTCAGCTTAGTACAAATAATTGTTGGCAACCTTTTCCATGTCTATTAGTATGTCACATCATTCCTACAAACTTGATATTCACATAGGCACAGAAACATCCAGTCAACCCAGAGAGAAACTGATCTTGAGATTTTGTATTCTTCTTTATCTATCAGTATCAAAGGGCTAATTTCCAAAGAAATCATACAAGGAACTATGTTGATTTGCTTCAAGTGAGGAACTGTTTCAAAGAATTTAAAATTCAAATGATACATTTGAAAACTAATCCTATATTTTACTGGCATATTACTTTAAACCTTTATCTCTCAACAGAAATTTTAATAGAGCAAGTTAAAAATACATGCTTGATAAAAGCGCTTAAAAGCCCAAAAGTTATCCTGAACTATTTTACGAAAAGATGAATCAGTATACTCTCTTCTTGTGGGTTTTCTTTTTATTTGTTTTGCTTTTCTTTGTTTTATTTCAGTTTTGTTTTGTTTTTTTTTTAATTGAGCTATGAAAAGTATGAAAATAAACTTTCATTGGGCTTGAGGAGAATAATTTTTTCTTAGCTTAGATAGCAAAGCAGCAAGAAAGGAAAATACTGGAATACCAAATAATTCTTCAAGGATAACCTGTCACTGAAGAAGTTTTTTTCTTAATCTGTCTGATGTCAGTTTTGGCTCCATTAAGTGTTAAAACACTTGTGATCAGGACAATGTATGAAAAGAAAGGGGTGTGCTTCAAACAGTTTTTACTAAAATATTGTTCATGATTTGACTTTTTTTCTCGATTCTGCTTCTTCATTTCCAACTTAGTGCCAGTTCCATTGAGAGTTTTCTGCATTCATATACAGAATGAATCTTAGCACTTCAGTAACCTGATCAGCTCATTATTAAAGAGGTAACGCTGTACTATGGGACAAACAAAAAACATCTATTTTCTTCTTCAGCGTAAGATCTAGGAAACAAATTAACATCTATCTGCCCTTTATTGCTTGCTGTATACAAAGTTGGGTTGAATTTCTAATCAAAGTTTCTGTAAGTGTGGACTCTGCAACACATGTGAATTTGCATGCATTGTAGCTTCACTCTGTTTGGGGCAGAAGGAAGGAGCAGTAAGGTAACGTGATACAGCATGCTGTTTGTGTACTCTTAAACTGGAAAAGTGCAAGCTAAACTACTTTAGCAACTTATGGTTGTACATGTGTGCAAATAAGCCCAGAGTGCATCCCTGGATTGCACAGAAAGGAAGGTGGAGTCTCAACAGTTTAGCTCTGCAGGTAGATGTGCGGGATCTATACAGTTTCAGCATACATTAATTGAGACAGGAAGATGAATTATTATACCCACCCTTTCTAATAAATGTCCTCATCACTAATTGAGAAATCATTTTCACCTTCTTTTTCTATGACTTGGTAAGGTATGAAATGACAAATAGCTTAGAAGGAGGACAGATAGAGAATTCCTAGGAGAAAAAAAAATCTCTAGCCAAATCAAATTCTCCAAGTAGGGAAAGGTATTGAAAAAAAATGATCATGACAGAAACATCATCACCATTTTGGGCTGTGTTTGCAATGAATTTAGTGTCTTTCCTTGTCAGCTGGGACTAGAAATGCTCAGAGTGAAAATCTTGCTAGGATTTAACTCAAAAACAACGATCTAAGCTCATGGCATTAGCAGAATTCCAGGGTTATTCTATACCACCTCAACCACCGGCATTTAGAGCCTGCTGTAAAGATCTTCAGGCAGCTTACACATTAGGTGCAATATGACAAAAGCTATCACGAGAAGACTTTAATGTTGGTGCTTGGTTCCTATCTTCCTTTGTGGATGTGAGTACCCAGGATTTCTGCAACTTGAGAACATAATTTGAAATTCATGAAAAGGAAGGTGAAGATGATAATAAACATTGACTATTTCATCCCTGGTAATTTAAGATAGGAAGTTCATGATCTTGCAATTGGTTTTCATATATCAAAATGTGTGAAATTACCCAGGCCTTATTTACATAATCTATGTTAAATATTTTCTAATCAAATTTCATAACTCTCCATATTTCCTCTCCATGGATTTTGAAGAAATAAAACTATACACTAAGCAGTGTTTAATTCAGTTCAAAGTAGACCTAGTTTAGAAAACTCCACATGTACTAAAGAAAGAACAAAAACCCCAAAAATGTCCTTCTTTTGTGTATGTTGTATTGAGGGGCCCGGAGCTGGACACAGGACTTGAGGTGTGGCCAAGTACAGGGGACAGCCACTGCCCTGGTCCTGCTGGCCTCACCATTGCTGACACAGGCCAGGATACCATTGGCCTTCTTGGCCACTTGGGCACACACACTGGATCATGTTCAGTTGCTGTCAACCAGCCGCCCCAGGTCCTTTTCCACTGGGCAGCTTTCCAGCCACTCTGCCCCCAGCCTGTGGAGCTGCCTGGGGCCGCTGTGACCAAAGTGCAAGACCAAACACTTCACTTATCTAGCCTCACACCTTTGGCCTTGACCCATTGATCCAGCCTGTCCAGATGCCTCTGAATAGATTATTAGAAATTAAATATAGTCAAAGCAACCCATTTACTAGTACTGTAAAGACAATGACATTTTGTTGAGTATAACAAAGGAACTATAATTTCTTCAGAAGAGGGATTATAAATTTTGGCTTTATGACAGTGGCTATTTCATGAAGAATTGTCTATGCAGCAGACTTTACTTTCTGAATCATCTCTTTTTGCAGCTTTAATAAAACTTCTTCACTAAGCATCTAGGGCTATGCTATACTGTAATTTTAATTGAAACAATGGAATACACTGAAGACAAGAAAAGTTCTACTCCACATAAATATTTCATTCTGGCACAAGAAAGAACAACAGTTTGGTACGTGCCTAAAATAGCTCCAGTCTTTTCACAGTGCTCCACAGTCTAAAGATTAAGAAAACTCATGAATTCCATTAATTTGGTGTCTTTACTTTGAACTCTTGCAATGAAAAAAACATTTTATTTCCATTAGTGAATCTCAACGTCTTTATCTGGTGGCAAATTGTGAGCTAAGTAATGTAAATGAGTTTCTCCACCAAATGTTAATTGTTGGCCCTATTCTTCACAGTTTTATGTCAATACAGCAATTGAATCCAGTGCAGTAGCTACCATCAGCAAGGAACCTGGCTTGCGTTGAAGGTAGCAAAGATTCTGCCTTTAACATAAATCAACTATCTTAATTCATTCTACTTTTACAGATAAGCTTTGACATTAGAAATATTTCATTTTATGTTATATATGTAAACAGTTCAATACCACTGCATCTCACATTCGTTTGGCTCAAATTGCTCACATACATTTCAACAAAGCTTTTGTTCCTAGTTGTGATTTCCTAAACATGTAAACTGAGGTTCATTTATGGTACAATACTGCTCAAATACAAATATTTTTCTATCAATATGCTTTAAACTTTCTGACATTTTTTTTTTTTAGCATCAGTCCTCAACCCTCTTTTTTTGAATAGTACTTCTCTCAGGCAAGAAGATCAGTTTTTGTTTGCTTGAGATATTGCTTATGGTCAGAGATTTCTCTGTAAAAATCTATTTTTCATAGTAGGATTTGTTACTCTAGGATCAAGAAAGTATTACTTACACTTTGCTTTTATTATAGTTTTCACGTAGATTTGAGACATGATGTTACAGAGCAAAAGAACATAGTGAGAAGAAAGACCAAGGAGAGGAAACACTCAGTGAGATTTGCTAATCTGTGAACTGATTTTTCTTCACAGAAAGTGCAATATAGTGGCAATTATAATTGCACAACATCCCCTTTACAACAACACATAGCACAGGGAATGTACTGAATTGTAGATGTTTGTGTAAAGTAAAAATGTATCTGTGTTTTGATATCTTAAACTACTGTCCTGATTGCCTTATGATAACTAGTATAGTATCTATTAACTGTATTGTAAAAATAAATAGGAATTTGATGAAAGGGCAAGTAAATCTATAGTTGTAATTATTGCATCTATAGAGATAATTGCTGCATATACTCATGTGCAAAACAAATTATTGTTATTGTTTGCTTTTCTGATGAACTGGAAGATTAGATGCTGATAATACACTACATTTAAGGGTTCACATTTAAGGGTTCACTACATTTAAGGGTTAATTATTTTCATTTAAGCTACACACAATACTCCTTAGATCTTCACCTGAAAAACGCAGTTCTTTGCCTTGGCATAATCTTTTGCTTAGGTAAAGTAAATTTAGATAAGATAAGGGAACAACCTGGGAATGGTTCAATGTACTTGAACAACTCATTTCTCTAGCTGGACCATAATTTAAATGTTCCTGAGCCTGTTTATTATAATACAGACACAGAAAGAAAAAGAAATCTTGGTGGAGCCTATAAACCAGCAAATGGCAATCGTTTAGTCTTGGTATTATTTGTACATCTACTTCTGAACTTTACAAGCTCCAAACATACCTAGCCTGTAATAAGGTTTTGACATCTGAACAGCACTTTACTAGGTTTTACCTTAGTTGAGATAACTCTAATTTGTATTTGTTTAATGGAGTGTTTGTAACTACTCATTAAACAGTCTGTTCATTTCTTTGGTTTAGAAGTGGAAGTATTTTATAAAAAGTCAAAACTGGAGAAATTGAGATGAGTGTAATCCTTTATGGAGGCTCTGTGTGTCCACTGAAGTTTTTATTGTTGTGAATTCCCCTGAGAGACTGTCCGGGGACTGCAGAAATACTTTTTTTTTTTTTTTTTTTCTGTGTGAGATGCTATTTGCATCACAGGTGTTTTGTTGTACTTGCTTGATCGTTTTTCTGACACTGTAGGACTGTTAGGTATCATATACTCATCCCTTCTCATCTAAGGTACAGAGAACAGTTGCTTATATCTCAAAGTGTTTTGCACTAGCTAGAATAGAAGTTTCTTTTATGGAAACTACTTGACTGAGATATATAAGAAGTAAAATAAAACACTGCCCTTGAACTCCTTGAACTCTGTAATATTGGACAATCTGATGAATAGAACAAGCTGGAAAGTTATCAAACTAGGCTATATCTGTATCCTGGCGTACTCCTATTAGTGAATTGCAGAGATATTGCAGTGTTCAGATGATTTATTTATGAGTTCTTTTAATCTAAATTGCACATGATTTGCACTTCATTTATGCCTGGTGCACTTGGCATGTATCTGGAAATATTCACACATAATAATGGGTAATTCCAAAATCATCTAGGGAGATCAGAAAGCATAAAACATTGTGGCTTTACCAAACATTGAAGTTTTAGATTCATATTTACATTTTGCATAAAAATCAGATTAGCACATGATAGACACAGATATAAAATAAACACTTAAAATTAGCTCTAAAAATATTTAGTGTCATGACAGTAGAGTCACTGTGAGAGGAGTTAGAAACTTTAATCTACTTTTCAGTAAGGGAATGGCTTAGAAAAGTAGTTCAAATGCTTGGTGGATTGAGATCCAGATATCTGTTGAATTTTATGTATTCATTGCAATTTAGAGTACATGCTATATATTCATCATTCTACAAAAATTATAATTTCTGGGTTCAATTATTCTTTTTTTTTTTTTGTCATGTCAATGCCGAGTCAGCTGTTCAGCTTTATGCAGAGCTTCACATTTTAATGAAAGTTGCATTTGCATAGAAGTGATTAATTTTCTTTCTACATGCTAGTTCAAATTCCAGTATGAACTTTAAAGGGCTTTGTTTATTCCATTGCAGTGAAGGACATTACAGGAATCACTCTTTCACTTGGCACAAATATCATGTTGCCTTCCTTAGTTCAGCATTTTTAGTCACAGTAAATGCTAGCGGCGGATATTTTGAAGAGAACATGGAAATAAAAGGCTGCAGGAGGAGAAGATTTTGTCTGTGTATGTGTGTCATATTTTTCAGGATATTAACAAAGCCTGTGGCAGTAGGTGAAGAAAATATACACTGAAATAAGACTCAAACTATGAAACGCTTATCTGTGTTGATAGTCCTCTAAGTCATGCCCTAGCTGCGGCCAAAAGTTGCTTTACCAGGGTTTATGGAAATTAAAAGAGTTTATCAGTCCTTTATGCCTTTATCATTACCAAGTATTCAAAATTCTTCCTATGAAAAATTTTTATTGAATTAAGATAAGTGCATAATAAGAAAACGTGGCTCAAAAGTTCCTTCATAGCCAGCTTGCTACAATGACTATAAGCAAACTAACTAAAGCTGGAAAAAATTATTTTCTCTATAAATCACAGTCAAGCAACCTTTCTATGGAACAATAGTTCTAAAAATATACATAAATTAATATAAATATTTACTGCTGTAATTGGAAAGCAAAAAAGGCAAGAATTTTTTCTTTACTAGAACTTGGAAGTTTTAAAGAATTTTACTAACAATTATCACATTCTGACGCTTCATGATACCACTGTGCTTGTCACCTTATTAGTTATTTTTCTTACAAGCTGTTCTTCCCTCTCTAATTAAAAAGATTTGCTTTGGTTTTGTAAATAAATACCTGTATTTATATTGTACTTGCTCTCTAATAAATTCCTGTGAATGGCATATGAGACAAAGATCAATGAAAACATAAAACCAGCAATAAAATTTAAGTGGCTTTCCAGTGAAGAGGAAAGTTCAAAACCAAGTAATAACCTAAAATGGGGCCCAGATCTACAATTAAAATGGTTCAAAAATAAATTAAATATTCACTAAATAAAGGCAAAGTAGAAGAGCCACGCCTGTAGCTTATTAGCTAGAGAAAAACTGAACCTTTTTAGATTATGTAAATATCCTAGGGTTTTGAACTGGAAGCTGGGTACTCCACAAATCTACAGTAGTAGTAGTACAGGCGACCTTAGTAGGAACACACACTCTTAGCACATGCAGAGCCTACTTCAGATGGAACAACTCGTGTGGTGCTACTTCAGGGAAAAAAAAATAATAAAAGAAGAGACAATGTCAAATTTCCTTTATGTTTCATTCAAAATTGTCGACTGATAAACCAAAAAAACCAGCGCTGAAACCTTACAATGTTTCTGTACTCTTTAGAAAGACTTTAACATTTAATTTTGCTATTTTTTCATAATCCTTAGGGTGTATAAGATTTTGTTAAAACTAATTACCAAATAGGGCAATATTTGTATGATTTTTCTCCACATTCTTCTCTCATGTAGGGAAAGATTTTGCATCAAGAGGTTGTGAAAAGAATAAATCAGGGAATTTACAAAGTTTGTATGACCTAGATATGAAAGAAAGATAAGGAGCAAGAATAACACACTGGTATTAAAATGTGTAATGCTGCCTAAATGCTGTGCATCTTTATGTAAAAAACTAGCAGAGGATACTGAGGGCTTATGAAGCTGAAGTATGTGTATTTGAGAACTGGGAAAATATATGATCTAGTTTTGGCAGACAGCTGTCAGCTTCCTTCTCTTTAAGACAGAAGGTGCATTCCTCTTTAATGAGTAGTGCCTTATATGGGGTATTACTATATACAAATTTGGTTTCTAGGTGGTAAACACCTAGTGAGATTAGGTAGAAGCTGAGCAAATGAGAATAAATATTGGACACTGCTGTTGGCAACAGATTTCTGCTTCTTTTCATGGATGTAATGAACTTATAAGCTTCACACTATGTGACAAACATGCAAACACTCTCCTCCTCCTAAAAACCCTCTAAGTAGTCAAAATAAAATATTTTTTAAAGTTATTTTCTGCCTTCAAAACTCTATGTTTATGCAAACTGATAACATGCAAAATTTTCTCACAATACTCAACATTTTAACACAGAAAATCCAAACAAATTCGTATAATTTTTTTTAACAGTGGAAAAAAAATCTTACACGGAGGACTTTTTCAAAAGAAATGCTAGAGGGTCATTTTAATAAGAAGTGCAAAGCAGTAAGCTATCAGTATGGTAATTAAAATCAATGAGTGTCCATACTCATGCTTGAAGATGTGAAGAAGGTTAAAATTAATTAAAAACATCACAAAAGGTCTTTCTTTAACGATTGAAGAGATGCCTTGGTGGATAGCACTTTGCAACCTGATATCTAGGGAAAACAGATTCAAGGAAGTAACAGTCTGTTACAAAAATGTAATTTTTTTTGCCCAGAGAGAAAAAAAATCAGACTGTTGAAACATGACTTTATGTAGCTGGCATTCAAACACCATCAGTTCTTTAAACTTTTGAACCTATTTCTGTTGAATTAAATGAGAATGCTTCTATTTGATGTAGAAGGCTGAGATCAGAATCTACCTCTCCTATTGCAGAAGGTGATGAAATTATAAAAGCTAATTTAGATATTTGCTTGCCGGATTGAAAAAAAATTGTGTTTTGAGACCTCAGAACTATTTGAGAGGTCTTTATCTGCAAACTGGACAGGCTTGCCTGAGAGGTTAAGGGCTTTTGACTTTTTATGTTTATGCTCTCTGTTTTATGTTAGGAATAATATTATGTTCTGCATGCTCTGTTCATCATCAATAGAGAAAAACTGGAAAAGATTACAATTAATAAATAGTCAGAAATTTAAAATATTTTACCCAGGTTTACTATTGCTTGATTTAGTGCGGGGATTATGGTTTCAATTAAAAAAAAAGTAAATTATACATAAAAGTAAGAGGTCACAGTTGGTGGATTAAAGAGTTTAAAAGTACTTTTACTCCACTGATTAAAAACTTTACCCTTTATTTTAACTCTTTTAAGTTAAGAACTAAAAATCTTAGACTGATCATTGACAGATTTCTCTTTATTACATTTTTAAACTCCCCACATTTGGAAAAACTGAACATAAATCTTATATTTTATTTTAACTACAAACCACTGCTCAGAGAGTAAATTCAATATCTGGTTTCTGCAGAAAGCCTAAATAAATTTTATTTTTGTTTTCTATCCATCCCAGCAGTGTAACAAAATGCATTCCTTCTCCTAGCAGAGTATCTACCGACTCTAGTCATAAGGGTAAGTTTTGCTGCTTCTTATTCTGTTTGACCTTATAGTCCCCACAGCTAAAAGAGATTCACATGTGAATCCAATTCCAGCTTGTGCATCATCTGAGCTGTTGACTGTATTCGAGGCAATTACAGCTGTGCAAACCCAGTGACGGCATTAAGGGACACAGGTGCAAACAAGAGACTAATTTAGCCTGCAGAACTTGTATTATTGGTGATAATAGATGAGGTGGAAAGCAGCCAACTTGATTCTCAAATCACAGACCAAGTATGTTAGGCTGAGAAGAATATCCAAATGTTTACTTAAATGGGAGAACGGGATAAAAAAACTTTCAAAGATAATGAATGTATTCCCAGGGTATTTTTCCTCTTTACTTCTTTTCACAGAATCATTTTCTAAAGTAACAATGTACTTGATTAAATCAAGTGAAAATGCTAATGTATTAACCCCATGTCAGGAATGTACCAAAATAATTTTTCATCGTATTGTAGAATTAAGTAAGAAAGTGAAAGGCAGAAACAATTTTTTAGAAATGCTACTAGATGTTCAAGTTTTTATTATGAAATAAAGAAAATTTAGAGAAAGTGTATTTTTACATAATGGGTTAATTCCATCCTTTAAAGATAGTGAGTATTGAATAATAAGGCAGAGATAATTTAAAATGTCAAGAAAGGACAGACAAAAACAACAATTGAAGAAATAAGGTGAAAGGAGAAACACTTTGGTGCTAAGTGTCAGTTTGGTGATTACACTGATTATTTAAATCTGTAAAGATTTGACTGGCTCAAACACTGGACAACATTGCCTTAATGAAATAGGTAAGGTTTCCAGACATGTGGGGTTTTATGAACTAAATTAAATCTTTTTTCCTTTTTCTTTTCTTTCCTTGAAATACAAAATCATTATGCTTTGTTTTAGTATAGATATTAGATAAATGTTTGCATTCCTTTTTTTTTTTAACTATTCCTAGTGGCCTATTCTTGAGTTTACTATGAGAAACATACATTAAAAGAAGGTCCAGCTGCTCTTATTCTTCCTTTTCAAAGCAACTAACAGTAAATTTTGCATTGAACAGATGATATAGACACATTTTAAAATTTATTCATTTTAATTATTCTTTCTTGCAGACATAACAGGTAAGTAGAAAGCATCTCTACATTGAAAAATCATTGTCTCAAGTCCTGATTTTTCTCTGTTAGTGGTATTGCTCAAAAATATTTTTTAAGCAAAATTTTGAAATCATGGTGCTGGCTGAAATAATATATTTTATACACAAAAATTATATTCGAATGAAGACAATTCCTCTGAAATTCAGAGGATTATGTTGCAAAGGGGATTTTCATAGGCTAAATTAACTTGGAATCCAACATTTTTATTATTTGGGTCATTTACCTGAAATTGCCATAAATTAAAACAATACCATGAACAGTAAATATTAGAGATTACCAGTTATTGGCTGCAACCTCAAATTAAAATACAGCAGTTAACTCTCCAAAGCAGCTTTCACTAAAGGTATTTCCGAAAAGAATTGCTTGTTTATTTTCTCACATGCTTTCTAGCATATGTAATTCCTCTATCATATAACTTGTTTTTCCAGTCAAGGAAGTGTTATTGGCAGGTGTGGAATAATTAAGCTAATAAAGCAAGTCCTAAGGTATTAGAGTAATGAAAAATAATGAAGCCATCCTTCCTTACAGTGTAGCAATATGTCTAGATAAGTTCCTAAGTTGGTATTGTGTCTTCTGTGCTCATATGAAAAGTATAATTTATGCATATTTAAGTATGTAATCATCTATATTCCACTTTCTAATTCAAAGTAATTGGCTCTGTTTGGGGGAAGACCTGAGAAATCCTGTTTCTTTTGAACCTTTGTCTGACAGCTTCTTCTTTGGGATTCTCAAGCAGAGCAAATGCTTAAGATTGAGATGAGAGAGACAACTCTCATTTTGCAGCTCCTGCCTTAATTGATGTTGTTGCCAAGTGGTTAAAGTAATAAAGTAATAAAATATGTGGAAGTGGCTGGACATTCATTGGGTACATTCTGGATGGTTCAGGTTCTATTGAGTCTGAGGTTACTTTGTGTTGAGGTTACATTGAAACTAAGGTCTAAAATAGATGTTTCTGTCTTTCTCTCACCCATCAAATAGACTAAAGGAATACTTTATAAAGAATGATTTTTTTTAAAGCTTTATGCATTATAAAGAGTATTTTACTGATTGCCTTATTGAATTTTATGACATTTCTAATGTGCCTAGTTCTAAACTAGTTAGTTTATTAGTGCCTGATGCAGTTGGCATGTGTCTGGAAATATTCATGAAGTTCTAAACTACCTATTAAGGTGTATTGACTTGCTCATCCTCTTCTTATGACCCGGATATTTTATTTTTATATGATGCTAAATACAAAGTTGATTCTAGAATTCTATTTTTAACATGTTTGCAACTTGTTCTATTGAAAACAGTAAAAAAACCCCTCTATTTAGTAGCTTATTTTAAAACAAGCCAAGTTTTTCTGCTGTTCCTGCAGATGGGAGGGACTACCCTGCCACCCACAGAAAATGTTTTCTGGAAAGATAAACATAATCATAAATAAAATTAGGCCAAGGACAAAGATAAGAACAAATTAGAGATGAAACTTTGCTTCACTAAAGAGTCTAAAGAAGTTGAGCAAGTTTCTGTACATGTATAATGAGAAATAAGGGAGAGAAATTTCACCTCCTATTTCACAGAGGAGGAAAGAACATTAATACAAAAGGATATTGCTCTTGACACTGCTTTACTTCAGTTGCAAATCTTAAAAAAGGGCATGTGACAGGTAACTCAGGACAATGCACCCATTTGTTTTACTAAAAACAATGAAGAAATCTGTTTGTCAAAACAGACTGTGGAAGTTGTACAATATGACTCCACTTTTAGCAATATGCAGCACATCTGAAAGAAAATATACCACCGAATTTCAAAGCAGTAAAAGGTTGTGGTCTATTTTTATCCTCTAACCTTTTCTACTGTAATTTTTCTACTTCAAAAAATGTAGTGTTGCCTTAATTCTAAGCAGTTTAGCTTAATTAGGAAGTGATATGGTTGAGTTGCATTATAGTCAGAGGATGATATTAATCCTCCCCAGCCCATCACTTTAAACAACAAACACAGGAGAAAAAAATAGCAAGGACTATTTATGAAAAGGATTTTCCTCTGTGTTTATTGGAGAATATAGGCTTGTGAAAAGGAAAAGTAAAATAAAAGAAAGGTTCTATAAACCTACCTTATGGACAAGTAGAGCTAACTTCATGTGGCTGTGTAATATGTAAGGGAAAGATATAGAAGAGCTGTCAAAAAAATGAGATGTAGATGAGTAATGAGAAAGATTACGTAAAGTTAAATGAAATTTTATTAATTTTAAGCAAAGAAAATGAAAGGTTAGCTTCACAGATACTACTATGATGGCATGTGGCTAAACAGTACTTGAGCTGCTCTACAGTAACAGAAATCTTTATAGATTTCAGTTTCATTATATACAAACCAAATTTTTCTCAATTTCTTTGTTTTACAATTCAAAGAATGGAAGAGGTATCCTTTCTTTAATCTACAAAGGATGTGAAAATTATTTTTATTTACCATCATACTGATGGAGAAAGCATTTGGTTTTCTGGTGAGGCAGGTCAACAGGAGAACCTGAGAAGGCATTCAAACTGGCATCTTTGGAATTAACTAACAATGGAATATTCACTTTACCCTGGTCTCTCTACAGGAAACAGAAGCTCCAGCTCAAACAATGCTTGTAATCAATCACAACAACCTCTGTAGAAACTGTATTACTGAAAAACGTCTACTGATATCACAACACTGTTACTGATGACTTTAGTGGATCTGTGACTGGATTTTATTTCCGCCTTTTTATTTCTTTAACTACATTTCCTTCAGTAGACTGATAGTCTCACATTGGGTTATTTATGTTAACACTGCCATTCTGACAGTAGGGTCAATTTCCTTTGAGGCTATACAATTACTGAACTAATATGCTCATTTCATTTTTTGTTCTATATTTTTATTAGTATAAAAATTTCCAATTTAAGGAAAAGCTCAATAAAATAATTTCATACCTGTTCACTCAAAAAATAAACTAATCTCAGTTCCTTGGGTCTATACACTTTGTAGTTTAAACTTTCCCATTATCTTGTAATTCTATTAAACAGTTTACTGACAGCATTTTAAATCTTAAATAAGAATTTTCTTACCTTCTCCTGTCTTTCTCTGTTTTCCCAAAGGAAATATGATTGCCATATGAAAGGAATAATCTGGCAGACAAGTTACAAAAAAAGATGGTTTTCATCATGCAAATGCAAAAGAGTAATATTTTGTTCTCAGTTTCTCTAAGAAATGGAATAAAGTTCCTAAGTTTAAGAAGTTCTGAGAAATAGGAGTTTTACCAGTATTAGATGTCTAGTGAGATATCAGGGAGTGGGTCAAAAATGTTTCCCTGGTTCCCTTTTTGAAGATTAATTTGGAAGCAAAAAATCAATATTTATTTTAAGACACTTTTAATGTATTTCTAAAACATAAATAAGTAAACAAGCAATTTTATATATAAAACCACTAAGGTGGATATTGGAGGTTATCTGTCTTCTGTGAGATGCTCTACTTCACAGGGAAGATCCAAATACACATATTGCTCACATTTTTGTTAAATATAGTTCCATAGAGTAAAAAACACCTGAAATTTACCTCTGTCATATAGACCTGTGACTTTGCAAACCAGTAATCATTAGAAAAAAACTGATTGTATTGAACAATTCCACTGAATGCAGGACAAGAAATTCCCACTGATCTCTGAAATGATAATGTGCACAAGAAAGCCTTATTTTTATCCATTCTATGGTTCTAATTGAATAGATGCTGTCAACAGTTAGCACACACACTTAAAAAACTTTCTTAAATAAAAAAAAAAAATCCTTACTGTAAGTGCTTTTGGCTTTAAGATTTATGGGCTGTAATCACCTTTTGAGTTATAGTCCATTAACATCTACACTAAAATCCTCTGAGTCTAAGACTATATAATAGAACGTCTGTAGCATAATCTTACCTATACATGACACTGGGATTTTGTTCAATTACATAGGAAATATTATCATAGCAAGCCAAATAACAAATATCTTCAATCAAAAAGAAGCCTTTTGGAGCTTTTTCCCTCCTTTGATATAAGATAATAGTCTGTATCACTCTGCTCCTTCTAATAATTATAGAGCGGGCCACAGAGAGAAATCTGTCCTTTCACTGACAACTGAAGTGGAAACCTTTGAGTCTTATACCAGAAAGGAATACAAATGCTGAATCAAATTAACAGTTCTATGTGCTCAATGTCTGTGTCTAATCTTTTATGACAGCTGGTACCTGACAGTGAGTTATTTTACCTAGTCTCTGCTTCACTAGCTGTTCAATAAGCCTTTTCATGGAACTGAGATTTGCTGAATAATACAGTTCTCCTATCTTGACTTCTTATTCTTCTGTAGAATTGAGTTGCAACTATTTCCATTTCTATCAGCACCATACAGATTTGAAAAGAAACAATTGTGTTGTGGCTGGAATACTGGTAGAAGGTCACCTAGAGTAAAGGTAAGCTTAGGCAGTCAAACCTCCTACAATGCAATTACTCTCATTACAAGCAAGGGGGAACAAGAGGAGGAGGAAAAAAAAAATAGAAACCAGCTTCATTTCTCTAAGTCACTGAGATGGGAATTGCAGAAGAGTAACTACTGTAGATACAAGTAGAAAAACAGCCTATCCTGAGGGGTTAGAGAAGGAAGACCTAAATATAAAGTGCCTGAATATGTGACCTGTTTTCCAAAAGGTTCAACTCCCACTGAGGTTAGTAAAAGCTGTGAAGTTGCTTAACATTTTTAAGAAATCAACATGTTGTTTTTTCTTTTAATTATGACTACCAAAGCATTTTGTCTATTACATTTATACCCTGTAGTATAGTCAGATCAGAAAATATATTAAGGTTTTCCCTAGTTTCACATGTCAGTATTGGGAGCAACAGGAGAAGAATATACAGTAAGGTCAAGCATATAGCAGTGCTCATGAGTAGATTTTCAAGGGTTTTACAAAGTGACAGAATCCTCTGAATATCTAAATACTGTGGAAACCAAAGCTTGGTTATGTTCTGTTGAAAGAGCTGTCTGCATCTATAGTGTGATTTGCTCTGGACTTTTAAAACTGTTAAGCTTCTTTCTTTTTCTGCCTTCACTTCTCCCTGCTGCCTCTGCTAGAGGAAAATGTGCTGGTAAATTTTGCTGAAAAAGGCAGAAGAATCTTCACTTAATCATTCAAGAAAAGAAGAAGGGAATATGGTTCATGAATAAATGAGTGGGCTCCCTTATATCACCCCCTGCTTCCAGATTCCTAGGTTTAAAAGCTATGAGTATGTATACAGCCATGTAGGATACAACTACACCAAAATGTCAGAATATTCATTAACAGTACATGCTAAAAATGTAAACTCAAAATTAAAAAAAAAAAATAGTAATTAGCACTGAACTGGGAAAATGTAAGAGAATATTGGGAAAGCCAAGTTTAAAGTCAGTGATGTAAAGAAAATCATGGTAGCAGCCGTGCATGTGTGGCAAGGAATGCAAAAAAGTCTAACCTCTTTGCATCAGAAAGTCATTCATATTAAAATTAAATCCCAGAGACCTTTTATTATTGTAGGAATGCATCAAGGGAAGGAAGGCCTCTGTAAGTTTATATGATAAATAAATAAAAATACACTGAGAAGGAACAAACAAGACAACTGACTGAAAAATGAAAGGAGTCACACAACTGACCAAACAGCTCCTTAAATTCTGGAGTGACTACACTTGAAATACGGTGTCTCACTAGAATGCACTTATTTTATTTGGCTTTTAGGTCAAAGCTAATCTGCACATGGCTGCTTAGGCTGTGCCACTGCTAAAAACAGTTTCTGGCACTGGTACATAATCCTCTGTGTTGTTCAACTCTTAGAGTACTTTTCGCCTATGCTAAACACTGCTGTCTCAAATGATCAGAACCAGTGCTTTGACAGTTAGGAATTTCCAGGACTAGCTCTAATGAGCTGTTTGCATGCACAGACCCTGATTTTGAAACTAAAAAATTATCCAAACGTCAATACCACTTAAAAATAGAGTTAGTGTCGAAGGTCTAATTTCAGGCCTACCTTCAATCTTGTAGATGCATTCAATCACATACTAGGCATTGGTGCAATACCATTAAGAAAATAAAAGAATTTCCTAACTCAAGATCTTCTTCCCATGCAGATTAGAATGAGTATGATAGAAAGAAAAATCAAATGTATCAGATCCATTACATATTTTCCCATACCAGAAAAATAGTTAAATTATGTACACATCCTCACAAGTAGAGATTTCCATAGATTAAGTGGGTTTGTAGCCTTAGAAGCTGCAAATGGAAGTCATCAGGGAAGAAGCCATTGGAAACTGTCCACATGTGCCTGACATCCAGTTTGTAGTAAGGTAGTTTCAGCTGGAGAAAAGTAATTTTCTGAGACACCTTCAGAGGATATTATGTACATGTGTAATTGCCACTGGCTAACCAGCCTCAGAGACATAACAGCAAGACTGTCCTACAATTCAGTTGTTCCAAATGTTACTGGAAAAGTGTTTGACATAATTGTTAGGTAAATGCTGACATTTTCAATGAACATTCTCATTGTTTCTCTCTGAGAGTAATTCTTTTACTAATTGCTACTTTTAAAGTACTAGGAAGGTGTAAATGTTACTTGCACAATAACATTTGCAGATTTATAGTTTTTATAACTTTGAGGTCTCTAAATAACTTTTAAAAGTTTTGTGAATAATTGCAAACCTAAAAAAACCCCGAAAAACCCCACACTTGGCAGCAACAGAAATAAGTAAAGAAATTATATATTTTAAAATTTCCTGTAGTATATAAATCAGAATCAAAGCATATGTTTGTGATAGGTTAAAAATACAGATGGTTACGCTTGCTACGAACTCTATGAACTGTCTCACCCTGAAACTATTGGCAATCTATTACTTTTGATGAGACTTTACTGAAGTTTACCTGCATTGCTATTCTGTATCAGGAAGAGCTGATTTTCTATAATCCCAGTAAGAAAAACACTCAGACTCTGTAAAGCACGATTTAAAATGCTGTGTATCAGATCTACTACTATAAAGAAAGAGAGAATAGTGTAGATAATCTTATGACCCTTAGGATGCTGGAAACCCTGAGCTGTGTTGCATCAAATGGGTTTATGATCAGGGTACAACATGCCAAACAGATCCTGTCCATGTGAAGCTTTGTCCATTTTGGTAATTTTAATTCTTTTACAATCTTCTCAGAAGAAAACTGTTCTGTATGCTGTTTCTGCTATCCAACCAAAAGAATATTCATATGTAGGAGAAGATCAGGTTCAAGACCATCTTAGGAACCTGAAGGGGAATAAGTGAGTGAGATCTGATGAGATTCATGGATGGATCCTGAGGGATCTGGTGGATAATGTGGCTAAAGCACTATCCATCATATCTGAGAAATCAAGGTAGTCCAGTGAAGTTGTCACTGACTGGTGAAGGGAAAATATAACCCTCATTTTTACAAAGTGAAAAAGGAAGACAAAGGTAACTCCGGGACTGTTAGTTTCACCTCCATGCCTGACTAGATCATGTAGCAGATTATCCCGAACACTGTGCTAACAAAAACATGGTTTCACTAAGGGCAAATTGTGCCTGGCAAATGACAAATTTGGTGTCCTTCTACAATGGGATTACAGCAATGGTGGATAAGGGAAAAGCAGTTGAGGCCTTCTACTTAAATTTGTACAAAAAAATTTGACACTCTTCCACAAGACATCTTTGTCGCTAAGCTGAAGACATGGATTTGACAGATTAATTAATCAGTAAGCATTTAAAGACCTGATTGGATGGCTGCACTCAAAGAGTTGTAGTCAACAGCTTGGTGATTAGTGGTGCTCATCAGAGGTTGGTATTGGGACTGGTGACGTTTAACATCTTTGTCAGCAGCATGGATAGTGGCATTGAGTGTGCCCTCAGCAGGTTTGCCAACACAAAACTCTGTGGCATGATCAACACACTGGAGGGAAGGGATGCCTTCCAGAGAGACCTTGTCGTCCAGTGACAAGGCCTGTGTGAACCCCCGTGACATTCAACAAGGACAAGTCCAAGACTCTGCAGGACAAGGAGAAATGGCTTCAAACTGAAAAATTGATAGATTTAGATATTAGGAAGAATTCTTTAGGGGGGTGCAGCACTGGAACAGATTGCCCATAGATGTCCATTGTGGATGTCCCGTCCCTGTAATTGTTTAAGATCAGGTAGGATGGGACTTTGAGCAAATTGCTCTACTGAATGGCGTCCCTGCCCATTGCCAGGGTGTTTGGAAATCCGTGATCTGTAAAGTCTCTTCCATCCTGATGATACTATATGATTCTGTAGGTGAACTTTGCGATAAATGCTAAGACATGAAGAAAAGCGTAATTGCCGCTATTTGGTGGCTACCAACTGGAAGCACCTTCCCTAACCCTATGTTACTGTCTACTGACTGAATTTATCCTGGGGCCAACTGTATTTTGCAACACAATACATGCTTTAAAGGCAGACTGTATGTGCACTCTGGCACAGACAGAACTGGCTCTGCTCTGGTCACTGAGTCCTCAAAGGTCTTTCAGTCTTATGATCAAGAGCAGTAATAGTGTGTCTAAAGTTTTCCAGTAAAAATGCATGGCAAAAATTCCATAATAAATATAGATATTTTTAGGATGAAATAGAAGATGGATTCTTTCTTTTATTGGTTGACCCTCCATTTAATGCAAAGTAAGAAACAATTTTTGCAGTCACACTTTAGCAGTCAAAACATTTCTCCAAAAATAAGCACAAGTTAAAATAAAAGCCTTAGTATCAGAAGTGGATTTATAGAGTGGAAGACTACAAAGATGAATATCTGTGGAACTAGATGCAATTCCTCACTTAAAAAAAAAATGGTTAGTCTAACTAAAACTGCTGTTCAAGAGATCAGAAATTTCTGTGTTGGTCTGCTTTCTGAAGATGAATGAAGCTCATCTGGACGTACACTTGAAATATACTGGGCATTTCAGATTACAATGTCAAGTAATATTTCTACCAGCACTTTGCACAGGTCATTACCTCCTTTCTGTCTTCTTTCATTTTAGTGTCTTCCTTTCAAACTTAGTTTTTTGAAGCACTAAATGTAATTATGAGTCGCACTGTGACAAATCTGTGTTTGTTTCTGATAAGAAGAACATTACTGATAAAATGAGGTTAAAATCAGAATAATAATCCCTGAGGCTGTAAATACTTCATATTGTATGAGATACATTCTTCATTCCAGCTTGATTTTTGTCTTGATGTTAAACTGTGTCAAACTCCTCTACGATTTTTAATAAAGCACTTGTGTCATTAACTCTTTCTGAAGAAAAATATCAGTATATTTTAATGTTTGAAGACTTAAATTACCCACTAAGCAAAAGCAACCCATGAGCTATAAGAACTTCACCTTGCTAACTCCATAATGACATAGTTACTGAGTGAATGAATTCTCCATGTAACCTTATTAGACCTCCAATTTAATATATACTGAATTTCTCAATATTCCTCATTGAGATGTTTAACCACTTCTGGCCAAAGATAACTGATATACTATTTTTTATTCAGATTTAATAGTCTTTTGCCTGCAATTAAATATTATTTCACCTATTTGATTTTATTTTATTATTTAAATAATTATTATATTGTTATGTGATTATGTGTTGGATATATAGGGGACTATTGATCCTTGAAACGAATCTTTTTTTCTGCATGTAACACTTGAAGCACAGTTGTGGGTCTACATTTTGCATGTAAACGAAGACTTTTACACTCAGGATCTCTAAATTTGGGATTCTCTCACTGAGTGCTTGAAATTCATAAGATGCTTTGTTGCATTGTGTATCTCTGGAAAACTGAGCCACAGCTGACAAAGTTTCATCTGCATTTGATTTGACCGCCCTTGGATGTATTGATCAAAGAAAGTTTTCTAAACACTGTCACGGATAGAGTTTGGCGATTAATCTGTTCTAACACTAACTTGCATTGGTTCAAAGTCAATGATTAGAAATAACAGAAAATGATAAAAATATTTTATAAGACTAGAACTGCTGTAAAAAAAAGAATAAATTCAGTACACGAATAGCAAATGGCAATAGTCCAGTCTGAAGGAAGAAACAATAGATAGGGCATTAATAGATGAGAGAGAAGAAGTGGTGTTCTTTGGTTTGCACTGTTTCTTTCTGAGAATCTTTGGTTACCTGGAGTCAGAATCACTGATTTTAAAAAAAGCACCCAAAGCAACTGAGAAATAATTAACTCAGTAGAATAAATGTGTTAGGTAAAGTAATCTACCTTCAGAAGAGTCTGAAATTTTGGTACCAGGTATCCCCTAGATTTCTTATAAGATATTAAAAAAAAAAAATCCATGAGTTTATGGGTCAGCGACTAAACCAGACCAGTTTTAGCCTCAAAGTTTTCGGCGAAAATATAAGCAAACAAACCCCATGTATAAAAAATTTTTGACAAAGTACGTGCCAAACCTTATCTTCATCTACAAATCCATCTCAGTCTTACCTGCAATGAAACTCAATTGATAACCCAATTAAAAATCCAATACTTTTGCAGTGTGATTATTTTGGTCAATTTACTTTTAAAGAATATAGTTCTACATCTTTATTAATAATTTTAATCTGAATATATTAGAATGTAATTTCTATTCTTCAACTCAAATTTATCTTTTATGTCCTTTTAATTATGAGCACTGAAAGTATCTATAAAATACCAATAAATTCATACAAAGGGCTTCAATTGCAGCATGTGAAATTATAAAAAAACAGATTTTAATGAGAAGAGCTAAAATCATAAGAATGTGCAAAACTATGAAAATCTTTCAAATATTTTAATTTTTAAAAATTGTAATCATTGAAGCATTTAGAAAATCTGAAAGATTAATTAAATAATTTTAATTTCTTTTTTTCAGGGTTTGTGGTAAGCATGCCACCACTAATACTATCTATATTGTCATACAAATGTCTTTCCTTATCTCTATGAACTATGTCCTTCTGGGAATAATGAAACTAAAATAATTCCAAAATTACAAAATAAATAATTATAGACTTTTTTCAAAAAAAAAAAAACAGATAGTTTATATTACCTTTATATTACTTTTATCATTGACATGAAAATGTTATTATTAAAGTGATTTGTAGAACTATGCTAGTATCTAGCTTCACTTTGCTTTTCTTACTTCGAGTCAATGAGACTGTGTTATCTCCAGGAGATAATGCAAAACTTACCTTTACTACTTCAAACTTAAGTGTGTATACAATTTTAAGCACGGTTACTTTACATTTTACTTGAATGTTTTCAGGAGCATTATCCCAATAGTGTCTTGAACTTCTGTGAACACTGGAAACTGAATTCAAATTATGTATAAGATAATAGCAATACATTTGAAAAGTGAATTTGAAAGGCATATTCGTTTAGATGTGCTGTTGTGACTATTTATATATAATATTTCAGGCCCATGAAAATGACTTCTCTCCTACTGATCAATTTAGCGTCTTGTCTGTGGAAATAATGAGAACCAGTAAGTAACTCATTGAGTGTTAAATTATATCCAAACATGAGCAAACATATCCAGGAAGAGAAAATATTATGATATTGTCCAAGACAAAAGCTTTGATAACAAATAAAAATTTCATAGAAAATTCAGATTTTGCCTCCCTAATGTGAGAAATAATATATCACTGGATTATACAGATATTTCTAAAAGCTTTAGATTCTTTGAATTAAATTATATAAATGGTAAGAAGGATTATACTGAAAGGTAGCCCACACTTAATCAGATAATTTATTTAGTAAACAATAATTAGCTCAAAAATCATTAGAAAGGTTTTATGATATTAATTTCATTCTCCTTAATCCAAGATAGATAAAAGAAAAAAGTTTCATCCATATGTGGATTTAAGGAAAAGTAGAAACAAATACCCTGAAGTCGGATTTCATTTGGACTGCCAGGAATCTTGTAAACTTGAGTCAAAAGCAAAGTCCTGTTTGAGCAAGGAAATCTTCTTGCAGTGAAGTCGGCAGGAGATTGCTCGGCCAGGGAGCCCTCCTGAAGAAAAGGCCCTGTGAGACAGTGGCTGACTGTGAGCACCCAGGGTACTCTGGCAGCAGCAAAGGTCAAGAGCCTCCCTGGCTGTATGAACTGAAACACAGCCAGCCAGGCAAGAGACCATCTGCCTTTGTACTCAGCACTTCTCAGACCTGTTCTGAATGCTGTACCTTGTTTTGGGCTGCCCAATATCAGATGGGCATCTACAAACTGGAGTGGATTCAGCAGAAGCCACCGAGATGACCAGAGCGGGAGCTCTTGCTCTGCCAGCAGAGTTTGGGTCCATTCAGCCTGCAGAAATACTACCAGCAGGGGAACCTGGAGCATCCTCTGCTCATGAGGAAGTTCTCAATAAGAGTCAGGCTTTCCACTGCAGATCTACGAGAAAGGATGAGTGATGACAGGCATGAAGAAGAGGCTAAATACAAAAAGAATCTTTTAGCTATGGGGATAGTCATCCTGGGGAATTTTCAAGACCTAACTAGATACTGAATAACTTGGTCTGATTTCATGATTCTACTTTGGAGAAGAAAGTTGCACTAAAGGTGTCCCTTCCAAACTTGAATTACACTGCTCCAAAATTTCAAGCCCAAGAAGTAACCTAGTTTATGTTGACTAGAAAATGGTGCTGTAAAAAGAAAACTAATTTTTTTGTTTCATTTCTTCTTCAATAAATAAAGAAATACATCAGTTATTCTTGCACAAAACAATTTTTATAGCTATTTGCAATGTGAAGAATGAATCTGCTTACTTTGAATAGACATTGAAAAATCAGACATTTGTTCAAGAATTTGAATATCTTCTCCTTTTTTGTCTTGGCAGTAAGAGAGCTCCCCGCTGTTTCTTTGGCAACACTTGACAGTAGAGTAGGGTATGACTTAGACTTTCTATTTCATCTAAAAAAAATCCCCGAACTTTAAACTTCAAATATAACTTTATGGAGGTCCAGTTTCTGCTTTCATAAGTGACATAAATATTTTCATTAAAAAAAGTTTTAAACTAGTATAGCGTTGTCAAAAAGTGAATAGTATGTATTACAGCAAATATTAATAAAAATGAAATTCAAATGTCATGTAAGAATGAGATACAAATCTTTACTTCAGGAGTATTCCGTTTGATGCTTTTATTTAATATTGAAAGACATGAGAGAAGTTCTCCTTCTAGGAGGAAAGGAAGTAATTAAATTTTGAATGTTAACATGTGGCAAGTAATTATGTATATGTGTGGGTGAGTGAATGTCCAGAACTGAAACTCTGAGATTTAGAGGAGAAACCCATACTTGCTAGCTGAAAGGGGTAGAGGCTGGCTATGTTCGTACACTTGGATTAAACAATAAAGTTATGTCCTGAAACATCGGTTAGGGAGGTGATCACATATAATGCTTCTGTATATTGACTATTTAGAATAGAAAAACCTGGTGTTTCAGGACAAAATATGAAGTAAACTCAGAGGAAAGATTCTAGAAATCAGAGATCTGTATGGACATGGAAGTCGGGGTGTTCTCAGGGATCTTGGCCAGTGTGACCAGTAGCACTCTACACATCTGTACTGAGCAGCCTTCCTGCAGGGAAGGGAAGCTGAGACCCAATGAACACAGTGTTATGGTCTACTGAATGAGTGTGCAATGCAAATAAGTGAGGTCAAATCTCTAATCTTGCTGATTCTCAAATATATCCCATTATCTAAATCTACTACGGGCTGTCAACTATTCTATCTCACTTACAACGTCCTCATCATGTGTTTTGATTTGGAAGTAACTACAAGATAAATATTTATCAAATTAAAATAATGGAAATATTGTTCAAGACTGCTCATGATTTTGAGTGAGAGTTATAAAGTGTATAAATTCATTATGTTAAAATACCATAGTTTAAAAAAACAAGTATTTTGATTTCTGTTTACTCTCTAGTGTTAACTAGAAAAGATAGAATTGCAAGCACTTCAGAAATTCTGGGTGGAAAACTCACTTTTTCATTCAGTTTTTTTCAGTAAATTCAATAACATTTTCTATATAGAAAGCTTCAGTATTTAATCTGCTTAGTCAACTACTCCATTTTGACAAATTTTTCTGTTGATTTTTATATAGTAAAATGGCTGTATCTGTCTATCTGAAAAGCAGAAAAAATGTGATTGAAAGTAAGAGTTATAGACAATTTTAATGCAAGAAATACTTAATTTCAAAATAGAATTTACTCCATATTAGAATGGATCATTATTTTCTCTAAAGGAATGCCTAACATGGCTTTCTTTATGTCTACACATAACTCCTAATAGAAGAAAACTGTTCTTGTCAAATGACATTCAAACACTTCTTTTTCTAATATTTATTTCATCTTAAAACAACAATATTCTAAAAGTTTGACAGGAACCTTATAGAAGTGTCTTCAAGATTAATTCATGTTCCAAATAGTAGTAGTAGGCTACAAATACAATTCTTCTCTTTGCATTCATGTTATCATTAATTTTACTAATTATTATAGAATTATCCTAACTGATGTAGATCTTGACCCAAAGCTGAAACCTGATCAACAAATATTGGTATTGTATTCTATTTTTTTAATATTGATTAAAGTACAATATCTTAATGTGCAAGCTTAACACTATATGATATTTTTTAATACTTTATTTTTTATTTGAAGGGGTAGACTGTAAAGCAATAGGGAGTAACATGCTGGCAGAAATGGCTAGCCATTCAAATGTTCAATATAAAATATTGTGGGAACAAATTCTTAATATCTAAGAGAAGAATATTTTTTCTAAGTTATTTGAAAGGCATCTATACTTTAACTAGAAAAATGAAGCTGAATTGAGAACTATCTTCATTTGAAGAGGTGATAGTGGGGATATTTTGCATTTTATTTGTTTATTTTAGAAGTCTGCTTCAAAATCATTTCCTTTAGAGGACTGTTTCAAGAAAATACCATGGTCATTACTGAATTTTCACCAACATGAGCATTCTGTTCACACGTGAACACATCAACCTTAGATACTCAAGAGTGTGTATGAAGGAAGATTTTCTGTAGTCATCAAGGAACTGGAAAGATGTAAAGACCAAAAAGTCAAATCTATAGAGCATCCTAAGGGTATGATGTTATAGTTGGAAGTAGATAGGTAGAGGTATATATATGTAGCTATTTTGTTTCCAGAAATGCAACTGTGTTTATCACATCCAAGAATATACATGTTGGTACAGAACTTCATAAGCATCCTGATCATTACAATTCATCTTCAAATAAACCTTTGGGATTCAAGGTAGAACATTTACTTTATGACTTCTCCATGTTAGGCTGAAGTGTGTAAATGTTTGATGTGCAGGAAGTATAAAAAAAAAAAAAACAGGCCTGAATAAAAACCAGGTAAAGTTGGTACTGTGTAATGTACCACTCAGCAGTAGTAAATATTCCCCTTGGATTGTAAAAGAGCAGTGCAGTGGCAAGGACAAAGGCCACTCTTTTCCACAGACTTTGTCCCCCTGGTCTTTGGGGAAGATTCGATTTTCTTTAAGATTTAGAGAACTTCTACTGCTTCAGTGGAAGAAGCAGTCAGATCTCGCTCACATCTTTGCTCCTCTCATCTATATTTGAAATCCTTTCCACTAAAATAACCATTTAACTTGAGCCTTCTGTCTGAACAGTCACTAAAGCAAACATTACATTTTGGGAGCTGTGTCATCTCCTTCTCTGGAGCTGAATTGTACGCAGAACATGTCTTTGGCATTATAACATACAATTGGTTTGTTTCTTTCTATGATTTAGGTGTACCCTATTCCATGAACATATAAACTGGATTATGGTCTCAGTAGAATATAAACATAATGATACTTAATTTTTTAAATCCTAATTTACACTTCAGAATAAAAAAGGCATCAACATATTGACCCCTGCTAAAATGGCCACATCTGGAGGATATTTGCTATCTGGAGGATAGCATTGTAAAAAGGTGTAGCCACCCAATTCTCTGAAACCTTTAGACATTTGGAGTGAACCTGCTCTTTGGTGTTTTTTTGTTGTTTTCTTTTTTTTCATTTTTTCCCTTTGTTTTCTGAACTCTTTTTTTGCAAAGTGCATGTAAGTGTAAACTGAATGACTCTTTCCAGGTTTATGTGGAATACTGACTTTGCTCTTTAGAAAATAAAAAATACAAAAGAAAATAAAAATAAAGAATACAATATGTAAATTTATTCCTGTGGAACAGGTCTCTGGACTGTACTGCTAGGCTTATAATCCAGCAGCTATGTGCTGTGTTGCTCGGCTCCTGGACTTCCTTGACAATACATGGTGAAAAATACCTGATCATTGTCTTCCTTATCCAATAAAAGTTCAAGCTCTCATTTTCCCCAGTGAAAGAAGAACAGGAAGACAATATTTTCCCTTTCTTTTTTATAAAATCTCTTCACCATACAAAAATTAGAAAAAAATCAATATTTTATTTAGTAGCTGAAGTGATTCAAGCATGCACTGGGAAGAAGAGATATTAGGTTTTGATGACTGTATTCAGGGTTTTGATAATAAATAGTCATTGAATGAGAAATATGCATTTTTTATGTCAAAGTAGAGAATCTGGAGTTCTCATTAAAAAGAAAATATATTAAGTTCTAATCATATTCAATTTTTCTTGCTCTGTGGGTTGGAAAATCTAGAATTATCTTCAGTAAGCCTGTGATCTGATGGATCTAGAATCATCTTCAGTAAGCCTGTGATCTGATGGATAGGGCATGATTTTGCTTTATTGGAGGGGGAAGGGAAGGGAAGGGAAGGGAAGGGAAGAGAAGGGAAGGGAAGGGAAGGGATGCTACTCTGTTCCCCCAGGTAAAAAAGACAGATAATTTTGTATGAAAATGATTCTAAATAGTTTTCTCCTGCAGTCATATTTCAAAAGTCACCAGTAATACCATTGCATTGTTCAAGCAATTTTTTTTGCTCTTGGAGTGCAAGAATATGAGAGTTCAATGAGATTAATATCTCAGCAAGACGAGTATTTT
>VXBQ01012469.1:150131-172781 GCA_013400175.1 Phainopepla nitens
TTTTTTTTTTTTGGGTCGTCTTTCAATACAAGAAATGAATTGAAGATTGCAGATAAATTAAGCTATCTCTTGAACTTTAAGACAGCATTATTACAAAACTGAAATCCCCTGTAGTTTCTGTACAGGGATGCTTCTGAAGCTGATCAGGATTAACATGGATTTCAAAACTGCAGTTCTGGACAAAAATGTCCATATTCTACCCAGGTTATTCTTTAGGTGTTTAAATAGTTCATCTGGATCTGACACTAAGTGGTCTGCCCAAGGCTAACAGCAAGTTAGTGGCAGAGTCTGGATTACAGTTTAGAAATTGCTGATCACCTGCCTCTTGATCAATCCATCAAATGAGGCTGAATAGAAAAACGCATCTCCAGCTGTTACAGAACACATGCTGCTGTAAGAATTAAAAGAAACCAGCTGTCTATGGCCCCTGAGAAATTTGAATAGACCCACATTTTTCCACACAATCATGCTGTAATTACATGTCACCCCAGGTGTTCTCAATATGATTACTCCCTACAAAACTATAAGCGAGACACAAGACAGCCCATGCAGCTGCAGGAAAAATAATGAAGCAGCGGGGTTTCTCCTTTTCTGCGTGTGCTGCTTTGGTGCTGTTTATACAGCCAATCTGTTCCCTGGGACTGCTGAGAGAGCCCTTCTGGTCCCAGGCATCCAGGGACCATAGATGCTGACCTATACAACTGGAACATGAAATCAAGCTGCTTTTCTTGACAAAGATATCTATCATATATTTACTTTGAAAACTACTCTGAAAGGTGCAAACTTTTTAAGGGAAGAACATTCCAAGAAGAGAGAATGGGAAGACACAAGCAATAAGATGTTTATTATTTCTAGTAATTTTAAAGACATCATCCTTTATGTCTACAAAAAAGAAATGTATGTTTTAATGTTATTGCCTGTTGTATGTCTCTACATTCAAACCTGTTCTTAGGAGTTCTGAACTGTTATTTTCTTCTTCCCAGAAGGTATCCCAAGGCCTAAAAGGCTAGATATTTTGCAGTTTCCCTTTATTGTTTGAGTTATGAGGTTTCTCGTGGTTTTTTTTTTGTTTGTTCATTTGTTTGGTTTTCTTGTGAGAATTGTAATTAGAAATCTAGCAATTCAGTTGAAAATTTGGGAACTAGGGAAAACATTAGTTAACTTGCATATTTCTGAGAGAAATCTTGTTTGTCAAATACTGCTGAATTCCACCAGGCAAGAAATAGCCAGGGTAGAAACAGTGAGATAGAGGTTTTTATATACGCTTTGACTTAGCACATACTTTCTGTTAGTAAATATTTAAAGAGAGATATTGAAGGACTTCTTATGCTTAGCTGGGAATTATGGTATCTGTATTCTGCTTATGAAGTTAAACTGTGATGATGGAAAAATCAGTTGGCAGTGTGCTAAAACTGATCAGTAGCTATAAGTCAGGAAAAGTTATCATAAGAGGTAATGATGCAATTCACAGTGTTTTCTGGTAGGGAAAAAAGCATGATTAGTTCCCTTTCTAAAACTTTCTTGAATACATGGATATATACACTGTAATAAAGTGCAGCATGGGCAGTTTGTATGAGATGAAGGCAACAAAGTCAGCATTTAATGTTTTCCTTCAAGTTTTTTAAATAGTCAGCTAGTTTACAGAAGGAACCTCTGGTGTAAACTGAGGAGATGCCTTTACAGCTTTCAAACTAAATATAAGCAGTTCCATGAAATCTGTGGTGGGTTGACATGGCCTGGGACCCAGGTAACCACCAGGATACTCTATCTTTTCCTTCCTCAACTTGGACAGGGGAGAGAAAATACAACAAAAGGCTCATGGGTTGAGATAAAGACAGGGAGAGATCACTCAGACTTGTGGGAAAAAAAGTTTCATTTATTACCAATCAAATTAGAGTCCGATATTGAGAAATGAAACAAATCTTAAAATACCTTCCCCCACCCCACAGTTTTTCTATGTTCAACTTAAGTCCCTTTTTTTTCTGTATATTCTCCCCTTCAGCTGCTCATGGGAGCAAGAAGTGGGAGCTGTGGTCAGTTCATCACGTTGTTTCTGCCACTCCCTCCTCACTTCCCATAGGAGACAGTCCTCCATGAAGTTCTCCAACATGTTATTCCCATGGAAAGGAGTTCTTCACAAACTTCTCCAATGTGGATACCTTCCATGAGGTGCAGTCCTTCAGGAACAGGCTGCTCCAACATGAGGTTACACATCTTGCTAGCAAGCCTGCTTCAGCATGGGCTCTTCTCACCATGGGTTCACAGGTCCTGCCAGGAGCCTGCTACAGAGCGGGGTTCTCAAGGGCTCAGAACCTCCACTGGACATCCACCTGCTCTGGTGTAGTGTCCTCCATGGGTTCAGGCAGATCTCTGCTACCCCATGGATCTCCACAGGCTCAGGGGCACAGAGTGTCTCACCATGGTCTTCACCAGGGGCTGCAGGGGAATCTCTGCTCCAGCACCCAAGGTTGGTTTTGTTTTGTGTCCTTAGGAAGCATGGCTTCTTAAGGAATTTTTCATAGCTTGGTCATTTCCTGCTTGTAGGAAATATAAGTAGGAGATTTCTTCATCCTTTTACCTTAGAGTACTAGGATGATAAAACTCCTGATACTTCATGTACAAACAAAATATTTTTTGATGTTTTACAGACCTGGGTGACAGTGTTTGAAGTATCACTGATACGTACCATAGAAATAATTGCCGTGGGTGCGTCAACTACAAAATTTATGTAAGCAATAAAAATTACTATCATTTTAAACGCAGGTTATTAAGCTTTTGAAACCATTTCCTTGCAAATCATTTTTATTTTTACAGTAACATAAACTATGTAGTGGCACCTCAGTATGAAATATTTTAAAGGCTCTTTAATTTAGCATGCAGATTAAAAAGGAAGCTGAATCACTACAGTGGAGAGCTTCTATGGGAAGAAATACTGTATTCCTAATTAGTTTCTTACCATGTATTAGACATTTTTGCTTACAAAGTGAGTTACTAGCTATATTTTATTTTGTGGACTATAAATGTTAGGAATTATATTTGATATTGCAGTGAAAGTGCTCCAGAAAAAAAGCATTTTGTCATTTGAAAAGACATGCAGAACTATGAAAATCATCTTGGAAATACTGTATCAGACACTGTTTAATCTTCATTCAAATGAACATCTATGGGCCTCCCAGGAACAACCATTTCCTTTAATTTTTATTATATTTTTTGTAACATGATGGTTTGATTATTTCCAAATTACTGTTTATCAAATTCCTTTTAAAGATGAAAAATACTTGTAATATTTTTTTATGATTTTTAAGAACTATTTTAATACTCATTTTAAACTTAGGGGTGAAAAAGACTAAACCAAACGACATTATTTCTGTAAAAATTAATACATTTAGGTTTTTTTAAGTTTTTCCTCAATATAACTTAATTTGAAAACTTAGGTGCTCATTTCTTATATACCTAACTAAGTCCTAGTTAGTATATAAATTTTTGAGACAAAAGTGAAAAACTATTTCGTTTGCTTAGTGATTTTATTCCTATCCTACTTAATAAAAATACTTTCAAAATTAGTTAATATCCTTTGTAATTCAGAAATTTTATTGGCTGACTAACTCCTTCTTAAATTTATGAAAGGATAACAGGAGAACCTCTCATTAATATTCAGTTGATGATATTGCTAATATAGCAATTACAGTTTCACTGTTTGTATGCCAGTCTCCTTGTATGTTACTTAATCCTGGTGAATAATACTGTTTTGGTGTTACACTGCATCAAAAGATTTGAAATATAACTTCTAACATTACCAATATTAATTTTGTATCCTTTAACAGCGAAATGTCTGATTTCACACGTAAAATTTTTTGCCTCACCATGTTTTCAGTTTCAAATCTATGAAATATGCATTGAATTGGACTTTAAACCAACTTCAATTTCAGTTAAATGATTCAAATTTGCCCACTTATATTCACTCAAATGTATTTTTCATGCATTAAATTATTTTTTTCTGTGTTATTACATATTCTTTACTGACTTTTTTTTGTAATTTCTTGTCTGTCCAAATCTTGTGGTCCAAGATATATTTCTTTTTACTCATTCTTTTTTTGTTCTAAAATGATAACATTTCAGTTTCACACAGATGCAAGTTCATGTCATTGAAAGATAAAAAAGCAGGAATTGAATGTCCTTTTTTTTTTTCAGCAGGTACATACTACAGATCTGAAAAATAAAAAAAGATATATATCAGTATCCTGACCAAGCATAAGAAGTTTACTCTTACTGTATTTTTTCTAGTAATTTAGCAGAAATTCTTGTGTAAAGAAAAAATGTAATTTATTTGGCTTGTAAATGAAACTATGTACAATATTTTATATGCAAAATTGCCAATCTGTGCTTTTGGGGGTGACAATAATTTTTCTGGACAGTGACATTTTCTCCAAAAATTTTTAATAAAGGACTTTTGAATATGAAACATCAAAGCTTGGTTGAATTCATTCACTTAAGTGTGCCCTGATTCAGAGACTGAATGTGCGATGTCATGTGAGCAAAACTCTGTTGGTACACAAAGCAGCTCTTTGAGACTTCAGTGTGAGATGTCACTCATTTTTGACAAAGTCAATTTGCATTTTGAAAAGTACTGCTATCTTTCTTTTCTTTCCTCACAATTTTTTGCACTTTTGGTGGGAAAAGTGCCAGGTAGTTGGGAAAGCCCTTCCCCTGCAGGTGAACAAATTCAGGGGATCCACATGAGCCTTTGGTCTTAAACCAAGGATATATGAAGCCTTGTCTTCCATCCTTTGTCTTCATATCTTATTGGATTTAAAACTGTATGGCACTAAAAGCAGGCAAGATAATGGCTGTAGAGCTGCTAGCAATTCTATATTAGAGGTTTATGGGATCAAAATAAATGTAGAGAACAACAATGAGAGGTAAAACATTAATTCATTAGCTGTGACAGGAACAGAAGAAATTATTTATACATATATTTATTAATGTTTATGGGCCATAATTAAGATGCAGCTATTCAAATAAATATTTTTTTGATGAAAATGTTTTCCTATAGTAATATATTCCTGATACAGACAAGGAGGTTTTAATGTCATTGTATAAATAACCAATCTGAGATTTGTATACGACAAGTAAGCATCATACAGATACATGGGGCTATGAGGGTGACAGAGGTAGAGAAAGGCTTTGAGAATCATGGAGGTGAGAGATATTTTAAGAAAAAGAATGAAGAACATGTGATAGGCTGTACTGACCTGAAAGAACAAAACATACAAAAAAGAGAATATTAATTGTGTTCATAAATTAAAGTAAAGGGAAAAAATGAAAAAAGGAAGTGGAGGAATACAGACTTATTTAAAGGTAAAATTTATTCAGAAGGAATGATCATGAATTAACGATGAATAACTTTGGGCCTGTAATTTAAATGGTTTCTGAACTACATTAGCATGGATCCTGGAAATCTTTTCAATAGTTTTCTGGTCATATTTTTTCTTACCTAAAATTAACCTTAGCTTAGATAATCAGCTAATTATTAAAGAGTTCTGTACCAGTTACTCAACAAGACTTTCTTCTCCAATCCCAAATTTCCACATTTTTTTAAAGACTAACTGGAATATAGACTGTGAATTTCTAGATTGCAAATAGAATTGCTGAGATAACTTGTATTCTAGTACAACAGAGAGAGACACTTCATTCTGCAAGTACTTTAATTCTGATCTGAACATATAGTCTGTGGGTAGAGGAATGCATTGTGGACATCAACATAGTGGAAAGGTCGACTGAAGGAAAGGACAAGAACTAATGTTTTGTGCTGCTAAAATAGGAGTTGTTAGAGGTAACAGCCTTTTATGTTTCCTGCAAAAAGAAATCATGATAGATTTATGGAAACATAGATTGGTTTTCTGATATTGTCATCAAATCAGAAGTTTGAATAAATACAGAATACTATAAGGGTGCGAAGAATTTTGTGTTATCAGTCTAACTTACTTTGTCAGCAATAGTCAGAATAACAGGACAAACTCTCCAGAAATTGTCTTAGTTTTTGTAAGATGTTTCCTTTCCCTTCTCCTCTCCTTTTTGGGGGATCGTTTGCTTCCTTTCAACCTACATTTTTCTATGACTGTTTTTCTGTCATTCAGTCTCATGTTTATATTGCTTTATTCCAAAAGTAAGATTCTAATCAAGTAGGTCTTTACAACTGAATCAAAATTTGCCCAAAATCCCTAGGGTTAGTAAAAAGCTGAATGATAAATAATCAGAAAACAAAGCCTGAATTAAGTATTCAGGTCCACACTGGCTAGTGCAAATGAGAAAATGTAAGAACTGTGGTTTTGAAATTATGGCTCACAAATTCCTTCCACTTACTTTCTAAATAATTCATTATTTTATCATGAACTTGAGAAACCTCTCAAACATGTATATAATCTAAATACAAAGCTGAACAAAAAAAACCCCAAAACATTAGGAGTCAAAACAAAAGAAGTAGTTTTCTAGAGATTATTTGGCCATGGTTACTGAAAAACAGTACTGGATGCAACATCTAAAAAGTTTGTCCAACCGCTTCAATAGTAATAGCAAACGCTAATTTTATTTTAGAAACAATTAATTTCATTCCAATTACAGCTTGCTTTCTTGTTGGTGATACCTCTTTTACAGAGCACCAGACTGCTTATTCTGACCTATCTGTTGCCTAGTGATTGTGTGGATTTTCCACTCAATTCTTAATTACATGCTGTCATGACATCTGAGAATGAGCCAAAACCAGATTTTGAGGTGTGAAAGAGATGAATGTTCAGAAGTTTATGGCAGAACATAGTTCCTGTCCACCTCTGGTTTCCATTTCAAAAACAGCAGCCAAAAGAGTCTGTGCAAAACCCGTTACTAGGAGGACCAGAGCTGGGTAAAGGGAGAATAAGGGCAGATCAGGGAGGAAGGGTGGGGACAAAGGGAAGAGGAAAGATATAAGCATCCAATTAAAAGTGAGCAGGCACCATCACCATGCATGCATGACTGAGCCCTGGACCTGATAAATGTGATCTATTCTATCTTCGCATTAATCCTGTTTCTTAAATATTCTTCTGTGTAGTTTATCTCACTTGTGAGAGCTGCAATGTTTATGGCCCATATAATGGAGGGACCAGTGCATATATTTTTCCCCTACTGGTTTTAACTCAATGTATGTGCAAATGTGTACAAATGTGTGTAAGCATCAAATTTGAAGTTGAGGTAGCAGTCAAGTAGGAAAAAAGTTTGTTTCTGGTAAGACTGAAAATGTGACTAAGGTAAGGGTGCCCAGGGTCCAGGCATTGCTTTGAATCAGTCTGAGAACCTATGATGATATTTGAGAGATCTGACAGAGATCCCAGGTCTCTGACTGCAGTAGCCTGGCACATGGTAGCTTTATAACTTCCCCTCGCAGACAGAGCCTCTCAGGACCTTAAAACACTTTTTAAGGCTTTTACACAGATCTTAGCACTCTGCAGCTCTCCTGACTTCAACATGCTAACTTTTTTTATAAGTGTCACTGAACTCCACAGTAACTGGAAACTGTCTTGAGCAATCACAGAATTTTTCTCTCCTATTTTACATACCTATGTTAGAATGAAATAAAATATACTTACAAGTATAAATCCCACTGTACAAGTATGATTTTTTTTTCACTATTAACTATAGAAGGAGTCTGGAATGATTACTTCAGACATAAACATTTCTACTTTAGATGTCTAGTTTTGATTAAATGAATCCCACTGTCACCAAATAGATTCTGCCCTTGTAGCCCTCTCAAGGTTGAATGAGGGAAGAAAAACACATCAAATCACGTATTTGCAAGCTGTGTGTTACACTATTAAACACTAAAAGTTGCTAAGCAAACAGCTGTCTGAGAACTACAGGCATATTTTTAAAAACTATTCAACAGCAGAGATTTTTTATTTTCTGGAATAAAACTACTCATAACATTTTAACCATGTTTTGATGTGGTGAGAAGTCTTAATAATAGGAGTCTCCTAGTGCTTGAAATTTTCTTTCTCTGAATGTGTGCTTGACATGCAAGTATGTCTGCTCCCAGTATACACACTAGCTAGAACAATATTCCCTTATTTACTGCCATAATTCTCTGTCTCATTATTCACATGTAGGTCATCCTTGTTAAGACATCAGATCTACTTGTATTTTTAACCTCTGTCTTAGTTAAGACCTGCATGACAGGAGAACTGCATGTTATCTTTTTATATGCATCTGTATTTTTACCTTTTATCTGCAATCATTTTACTGAACCTTGTATCTATTCTAATGAATGGATCTAAATGAATTTCAGGCCTATAAGCTTTCTCAAAGCAGTAATGAATAAGTTAATACAATGATTTGAAGCAACCTTTGCCAAATAAAATATAGTTTGAATTAAAAATGGAAATAATAACTAAAAATGAATTTCCAATACATTAAAAGGGAAAGCAATAAAAGATTTATCGCATACCTGTCTTACTTAAACACTTACGCAAGCCAAAATTATCTAAAGATCTCAGGTGTGGAAGTTTGGTTTCAGTAAATGTTTGAGTCCAGCTTTAGGAAGTGTGTCCCTTTACAAAGTTAATGAAAATCTTTCTGTTTGCACCTGTGACTGGAGCTTGATCAAACCAGTTTGACAGCTCAGCGGGAGGGCAGGGATAGACTTCAAAGCATTTAACTTTCTGCGTTGTCTCAGGTATTTGCTGGAATAGCTGCTGTCAACTCATTGTCTCCCAGTATATGCTGTCAGCTTCTGCTTGAGTTAACCCCTTAGACTCATCAATTAAACAATACTAAATAACTAACAGATGGAACGTACAATATGTATGAATTATAATACAGTCCTACTTTCTCTACTGACATAAACAGCATAAAGTTTTCATAATACACAGTCTTCTAATGCTCCAGGAGCTTATGTCCTGGTTTTGACTCATGAGCACATTTTTTATGGTCTGATTTTTGACTTATGACTGCATTTTTATCACTATGTGGCATTCAAGCAAGGAGCAGAAAAGGAAATGGAAGCTAAACAAAAAATCGATAGTGCATAAATGAAACTGAATTCCTTATTTCAGTTTCAAAAACTTTTTTTCCTATGCTCTTATAGTGAGATCATACAAGTTCAAAAGGGTCAGGTCAGGTCAAAACTAGAATGAAAATACACTAAGCTGAGGTGAAGACTACATGAAATAGATGTGAAAGGTGAACTATGAAACCAGTATCTGTGATGAAAGGCACATCACCAGAATAGTAAAATAAACTGAAGGGAATACACGCTTCTTATTGTGCATATATTTTTTTATCCAGTAGCTTGCATTACTTTAAGAAATATTTGAATGATTAAAAAAAAAAAAAAAGTCCTGTAGCATATTTTTTTCATTGCTGAATTGAACTCCTGCTGAGGTGGCTAGAGGTCATTCTTTGCTGGAGATATTTGGAAGAATTTTTCATGAAGATTAACTAAATGCAATGATTTTAACTAGAGATATCATATCCCTGAACTATCGTCACTTGGAAGTTTTTCTTTTTGTGATTAAAACCACTGTGGATTAATTTCCTCAAAATTTGCTTCTCCCTGAAAGATCATTCCAACAGAAGTAGAGGACTGAAGGAGGAAGTGCTTGTGCCTTCACTACTGGCTTCTGAAACATATTCTTTTGGGGAAATGCTTGTATTTTTCATAATTTCACTTGTAGGTTAACAAACCACAAACAAACAAAAAAAATTAGTCGTTACTGAAAATGAAAAAGGTAGAAATTATCTGAAATTACATTTCAGAGAACAAAAATGTTTAACAGCCTCGTCTTGCATCCTCAAATCTTATCAAATGCAATCTCATTTTAGACTTCCAAGTGCAGGCTCATCTTCCAGTAAATATTAAATCGTGTTCTATTTCTGTCATTTTCACTTGTCTAACCTGTACAATTCTCAGAATTTCCCAGTAAGAAAAAGATAACAGAGATTGAAGTTGAATGAGTTTCAACAGACAAACCCTTGCAAGCTAATTAATTTTGCAACTTTGTCAAAAGTTTACCTTCAATCTTAAGTGGAATTTATTCTGTTGGCTAATTATAGATGCAGATAATGTAATTTTTGTTGTGCTATGTTTGGATAAAGTTGACAATACCACACCTTTTACTCAGCTTACCTTTTACTTACACCACCTCTTTTACTCCAAGTTTTCATGTAGTTTCAGTTCTGTCATGGAATCAGAGAGAAAAACAAAATTTATAAAGATATTTTTTAATATAAAAATCATTATGGAGATAATTGAATAGATTTAAGGTACTTAACACTACAGTAATATATTTCTAAGTCATATTTTAGATGTTATAAATATACATTATTTAGTTATATTTATAATTTTTTTAAACTAACTCCTGTAACAATTTCAATATGTTATTCTGGAATTTTAAGATAGTACTGACCTGCTAGTTATCTCATGTGGTAGTTCTAAACACTATTCTCTCTCACAAGGAGACCAACAGAAGACCAATGGCTGTCAAATGCCTTATCTATAGGTGAGGCTGTGCTCCATTTTAGCAGTACAAATGTAACTTGTTAATAAAACTCTCTTCCCTTCCACTCATGCAGTCAAACTATTTCTAAAAAGCAGTTTAAAATTCCATGGGAGTGCTCAGAGATATCACTAGAGCTATTGGCTGTAGTGTCATAAAATTTTCAACTTTATTTCAGTGACTACTGTGCAGGGTTTGAGACAGGCATAGGGGTCAGTGATGGAGAATGACAGTGGTAATGGAGTTCCTGCCAATGTTACCGTTTTTGATCCTCAAGTTTTATTCTGTCTTGTCTGGTTCATTCCTTGAAGTTGTAAATATAAATAATAAAACTGGAAAAGGGCAATTTATTACATGCAGAATACGTTTTTGTCTATTACGTATCAGAGGTATTTTTGGTTCTGTCTCCTTTGTCTTTGATGTTTATTTTCTTTAATAATTGCACTTCAGCCCTGTTCAGGTTGTAGCTTTAATTTAAAAGTTTATGTTTTACAGGGCTTGGCAGTAGTTATTGCAGATATTTTGTTTCTTCCCTCATATCTAACTTGATGAGCAAACTACAGCTAGCAGTCTCTACACTTAGATAAGATCATATCAGCTAACTTCAGACTGCTAAACTTTATCTAATCTTGCAGTGCATAGTTCATTAGACCCATGTTACTCATCCATTCTGTGTACAATACAGGTGAGTTCTTTCTGAATAACTAACCTACAGGCAGATTAATTTCTCTTTTTATTTTACTAGTTCTGTGCCTATCTTTGAGTTCAGGTATTTTTGTCAATCATTTATTTATTAGCAATAAAGGGTAGTTTTTACTGCAACTTAAATAGTACAGGTTGATTTAGTGGACTATAATTTTCCTTCTTTCTTTTTAAGGATAAGGTCTTATGGGTAATATTTATTCTCATGTATAAATAAATTTTATGTTGATAGAGATATGCTATTGCTTCCACATTACTCAAAATCTTCAGAGGAAGAAAACGACATTTAAAATTTTTAATTCACAACATCTCAGAAAACCTAAAAGATTTTCAGGAAATCAAGTGTAAAAAGAAAAAGCTACTTTTATTTTTTAAGTTAAAAAGGACAAGAGCAAACAGGACATTTGTTTTGATAACAAAATACTTTAAAAAAATAATTTAAAAAATACTTAAAAAATAGAATAACTCATAAGTTATGACACTATTTATGAGAAATCAGCTTGGATAAAGACATATGTATGTCAGAGAAATCACAACCTGTAATGTTGCAAATGTGCCTTAAAAGAATTTACTTCATTCCAGTTCTCAAATTCAAGTGTTAGGTACTAAGAGATAATGGCAAGATGCACAAATTTAAATTGTCTAAAGTCCTGTCCTAGGAGACAGCTATTAAGTCTGTGATCAGAACCATTTGGCAATTTCAAGCAACTTTAAATGTATCTACCAGATGTGTGATGTGATTCATTTTATTATGTCCCTGGTGCCTATAATGATGCCATTTTTTAAATCACATTTGGACATACTAAAGGTTCCTGTCTCTTCAATAAATTACATGAGTCAGACAACATGCTATTTTGACAAAGTGACATTTAGTATGAATTGACCACATTCCTATTAAAATATAGGAGCATTCTAGCACTCTAACATGGTGTGGAAAGGAATGGATTAGGGAGAAAGTTTGGCCCCACAGATGCTCAGAAAGCAGTGTGCAGTGAAGAAGTTCTTTACTAAAGAGAGATTGGAATTTTTGTTTATATTTTGCAGATGAAATATTTATTCCCTGATTACTCTCAATGATGTGAGATGATTTCACTAGGAAAATAGCTGAGGCATAAACAGTAGATCCACATATCAAAGATGTGGATCTAAATATAAATATGTGGGTATAAATNATCACCTGGGCAAAAAAGATCCATTTCCAAACTAGAGTAGTTTCATATGGTATTTAATTGTCTTAAGTTATTTAATATAAAGGGGGAATTTCTACATTCTTTAAGTTAATACTGTAGTTAATAATTTGTTTTCTAGCTCTTTATAGAAAAAAAAATTCAACTACTTTATATGACATAAGTAGTCCTGCCTCATCATTTAAATATTTTACTAACATGGATGCTGTTTCTTCTTTCTAAGGCACTTACCATCTAAAGCAAATTTTGCTACAATTTGCAGATCTATTGTCCAGAAAAAATGAATTAATAAATTGGACTAAAACTTTTACTTACAGTTCTGTGATATTCACATTTTAGACCCCTGGCCATTATAAACATAGTTTCTAGAAAAGGAATTATTTTGAAATTGAGGAATGCACTGTGCATCAGTTCATGAACTTTATTCATCCATGTAAAGAACAGCATAAACTAGGATTGAAAGCCTGAGGGTAGAAACTCTGATGTGGATGCAATGAGCTCAAAGAGAGCACAACTGATTTATTGCCTGCCTGAAGATTATATGTGATAGTCATAAAGATAAACAAGCCTAATATGACTAAATAAGAGTCTTGATTTAAATTTACTTCTAAAAATCTTTCTGAGGGAATGTAAGACCTGATATTTTATATTTGTCAAGATGTCTGCATAGAAACTAGACAACTATTCAGTGTGTTCAACAGCAGCCAGTAAAAAGTCATGGATTGAAGATGACATTATTTGAATGACATTTTTTCTTCCCATACAGCCAAAAGCAAATGTTACTCTTACATCTTAAGAAAAAGACTTTTTTTTTTTTTTTTTTTTAAGTCATGTACCAGCAAAATGCTCATGCATGTTATTCAGCATGAATAGCAGTTTTGTCTTAAGGCATGGGCCTGCACTGCCCAAGGCAGTGACTGGGAGCTCCTGGCAGTGACTGGGTATCCACCATCCAGAGGCAATAGATACCGAAGAGGTTTCATGCAGTGCAGTTAGTCTGTACCCATACAATACCACAACATCTTACAGATTGAACATATAGTCTCTTTGAGCTATGTCTCTAATTAATCAAGCAAACCTGGGGAACTTTACCAGCACCAGAATTCAGAGTTGTAAGGTCACACATTTCAGGGCACAGTATATTTTAATACAGCAGTTATAAGTGTGTTTTGAAAAATCAAGTAGTGGTTAAGGGTGTAAGGTTGATCATGAACCTTGTGTTGCTAGATATCCCTTGGATTTGACAGATGTCCCCTGTATTTAATCACTTATCAGGAAGATTCTTTAACTTTTATCCTCCTTTTTCTGTTCCTTTGGTGTAATTGACTTACACTGATGTTTAGTGCCATGGGAAATGACCTAAGGTGACTAGGACAAATTATACAAGAGTGAGAGGTATGACAAAAGACCTACAGGGGACATGTTTTCTGACATGGCCAATTTCTTAGGAAAATTCTTTAATGAATTTGCCTTGAAACAAGTAATTTTAATGCACTAGGTGTTAATTTTTGAGCTGAACAGATACTATACCTATTTTTAAAGAATTGATTTTTTTAAATATATTTTAAAAATCCAGAAATTTGTCTTCATCTGTTAAGGGTTTCTATATCAAACTGTCTTTGTAAAGCTTCCTCTGTAAAAAGTCACTGATTACTTTAGGCAAGGATTACTGAAAAAATAGTAGTCATAAAACCCAGTAAATTTAGCCAAAATGAAAACCATTTATTTTTCAGGATAGGAAAGCTAAAGAAAGGAATTTGATGATGCTGCAACATTTATCATCTTACAAATGTTAAATTATTCAATGATTAAGTGCTGCTAAACCCTTTATGTTTTAGAATCAATAACTTTTGGTGTCTTACTATCTTGCATCCTCAGTCTCTCTGTAAAACATTCCAAATTGATTCTCATTCAATTTTCCTATTATGCTTCACCTATGTAGTAAGTAATAGAGTGATTTTAGCCATCAAACTCTGTTAAAGTTGCATTTTCACAAATTCATTTTAAAACCTGCTTTTTTGTCAATACCTTTGATAGTGATCCTTTAAGCAACCTAGCCCCTACTTTGTGAAACCCTTTTACTTGTATTGTCATTTTTATGAAAATAAGAAAAAAAAAGGTACATTTACTGTAGCAGTAGAATTAAATGTACAGTTCAAAAAATGGTATGTTAACAGTATTTCCTAACAGAATTTACTTACATCACTACTATTGATGAAGCACTTTTCTATTAAATGATTCACATTTATACAAGAGAATTAGTATTTAGTTTAGTTCAACTATTTTGGTGCAATGGAAATTAACGTTATTGAGTAAACAAATTGTCTTCTATGTCAGAGTAGACCTTTAATTTAAAATGTTAGAAGTTGCTGAAACAGTTGGAAAAAATACAGAAAATATAATGGTTTATCAAAATATTTTAAAAGGAATGATCCTTTGTGGCCCAGGTTATTCCCAGCTGTACAAGCTGGAAAAAATGCCAATATGATGTTATGTATCCCCTGCTGAAATGAGCTGTCAAGCACACATCAGGGGACAGCAGATGTTAAAGACCACTGTGCTTCAAATGTCAAAGAAATTCAACCTTTGCTACAGTTTGAAACCATCTGTTGACATCCAAGTAGGATGCTGCATGTCAAGTGAGCTATATTTCTTCTTTGTAGATTAAAGCTTTGGTCTCTGTTCTGTCCTTGCTTACTTCTTGTGAATCTTGGGTTTAAGCTTCATTTAGGCAAGATCTACTACAAGCTGAACTTTGTCATCCTAAAGTCATGTGCATCTTGTGGTGAATTCTTCAGGTGAAAGGAGGAATATAAAAGAAAAAAAATCAACACACAAATGTTTAACCTGCATATACTCCCTCTATTTGAAAAGAAAAACTTATAGAAAACATATCTGCTTAAGGTAATAAGTGATAATAAACAGAAACAAATTCTGTAGAGGTAAAAAAGGCTAATATACATTAGACAAACATCTATGATTTTAAATTCTTGACCATAATAAAAGTACTCTAATGATTCATCTTCAATATGCTGACAAGAAAAAAAAAGACAGGGTTACATACATTTCCAAGTTAAATTCATTCACAAGTATCTACTGCTAGCTATTAAAATATGTGCAAAATATAACAAACTTTATGTACACAGATGTCAAGGTCATGCTACAGCAAATATAAAATATGATTGCTAAATTATGCATCCAGTGCCCCAGGAGTTGCATTCAAATCTGGATTTGTCTGTAGGACTTTCAGAAATAGCCAGTGAGCTCAAATGTGTCTGTGGAATATTCTGCTGAGAATACCAAAGCAGTCAAAACACACACAGAAAAAAGAGAATAAAAAGTAAAAAAAAAACCAAAAAAACCCCCAAAAAAACCTAAAACCCAAAACACCTAAACAGAAAAACACTACCAAATAGGAATAGGCAAACAAGGAAAAGAAAAAAACAAACCAAGACTCTTAGTGGTCCTATATTTACAATTAATTTAAAAAAATCTAACTTGGTAGTTTAACTTGGTAAAGTGTTTTAATTATTTAAAATAATTAGAAGGTTTTCTTTTTAAAAATATAGAAGTTTAGGGCCATATATAAATTAAGCAGTTATAAATTCTTATTTGAAGGGCACGATTCCACAGCTTTTAATTTTTTAACTATGGATGAGATGAGCTTCTTGACCTAATTCTTAACAAATTAAAACATAATCAAACTAAAACCCCAGAAAGCTGTATTCCTTATCATGACATTGAGAGATATATGATATATGCAGTGAAGAACCCTAGGTAATACAACAAAGTAACCAGTAGGAAGAAGATTGTGTAGAATATATTCTTTTATTAGAAATAAGTGAAAGCACAGTCTGTATGGGACATTACACGACTCAAGAAACAGAATGGGTGTTACTGGTCTGCAGACTAAAAATATAGCTGAAAACTGCTGCCTAATAGAATATTTATAAGCAAGTTTGTACATAAAGGTTAATATACTTTTGAAGGCCTTAGAAAAGTAGTTAATTTAGAAGATACTGAAGAAAATATTGCATTTCTGACATCTTAGCTACTTCCTTCTAGCCATACTAAAGGGCTTGTATAAGATAGTGCTTCTAACTACAGAAAAAGTCTGGCCAGTATCCTCGGATCTCATAGCTACAAATAATGTATGCAAAAGAATGATAACTAATAACCATGGCAAATTTATCCAGATAGACAAATTATTTAAACATTTTAAAATACATTTCAGACATTTCCAGTGAAACATCTTGCCATCTTTCAGTCCATTATGGAGAAAAGTGGCTCCAGTCTAGCACAAGATATGCTTAAATTCTGTCCTGACTCATTAAACGACTTGAAGAACACATTTAGTTTCTGTTGCTCTTCCTACTGTACACCAACCTAACAAAACAGCATCTATGTTTATGTTTATGTTTATCTATGTTTACTTTTAAGTTTTAAATTTTTAAATTAGCAAGAGGAAAATCTTCACAGTATTCCTGGTTATGGGCCCCATTATTATCTCTGCTGCAATGAAACAAATTGTTCAATATAATATTAATATAATAATAGAGGTTAGTATTATATTTAGCTATTTCCACATATTAATAATATAAACTATTTTCAATAATATACGAATATATTCCTATATATTAGTATGTATAATTGATATTTATCAATTATTCAAATATCATGGGATTACTGCAGCTCAATATGTACAAAACATCTGTCACTACAGAAGGAAGATGAAGTTTTGACCTCTTAAATGGTGACAGGAGATGTGCCAGTTTTCCTGGACACATTGTTTTTAATTCCAGATAGGGAATTTTTCTGTACTACGTAGATCAGGTGCTCTTTTAGTCATGAGAAAGTGAAATATATACTTTGCACTGAACATCACCAACAGACAGGCACATTCATTTACCTGAGAATACTTCACAGTCTAGAGTCTAAAATGGTTGGTTTTGATGGTGGTCTCCAGACCTAAATACTGAGAAAAGACTGTCACAAAAATAACTCCAATGTTCTATTCTTGGCACAAGAAATATTGAGGAATCACATGGAAGCTGGACAGTCTCATAAAAAATATATATTCATTTGTAAACTTCCAATATTTTCTCTGCAAGTTCATTATTGCCAACCACAACTGATATTGATATATTCATTTTTTCATGTCCAAAATTTGATAACAGTCCAAATGGTTATAAAATTGGATCATATTTAGGCACAAAATCCGTGATGCTAATATTTGCTTTTGTCATTATTGCTCATTATGAACTTAATCTGAGTTGCAAAAGTCAGCAGCACACAGGAACTTAAGAACAGGTTTTTCAAATTAGAATACATAATAGATAAAGCTAGTGCTCCTTCACAATGAAACATTATCTAGCATTGAGGCTTCTGTAGCAGGTGAAGTTATGACTCTGTTTAGAATTATACTGAGAGTATTGGTGCTTTTATGGATTTCTCTTCCCCTGCTAGTATTTTGGTAAGGCAGCCTAGAAAAAAAAATCTGCACATCAGCCTTTCTTTCTTGAGGACATTTGTGAAGCTGTATAAACCCTTTCCTGTCAATCAGACACTCATTTCATCTTCTCATAAGATCAATTTTCTGGTTAGACATAGTGACTCTGCTAGTCTGCTTGGGGATTTGAGAAGATTGATTCACTTCTCAAAGTGCTTTAGGCATAGTGATTTCTTTCACCTTCCCTATCTGTGCTGAGTAGGTCAGGAGTTTCTAAGTTCACACAACTTAATTCATTGCATGGATTAATCTACTGTTGACTCTAATGTATAAACACATATCTACGAATGAAAAGAATTTTGGAAATGACTCACAAATTAAAAAAAAAAGAAAACAAAAAAAAAATCAACAAACAAACAAACCCAAACCATTAATTGAATGCCTGCTACATATTTCTGTAAAAAAAAATCAAAATAATTGGATTGAAATCTGGCCAAATTTCTGTGTAATTAAGTATAAACGAATTATGTAACAAAATTTTAAGATGTTGCCTAATTTGATGACATTATTAACATTCATGTTATTTTAATACCATACAGTTTCTCACTTCATCCAGATAAATATATTCCTTTTTGTTTAGAAAGATGCTAAAATTTACCAACAAACTGACAAAAGACACTGCTGTAACACACTGCTCTATTTTCCAATGAGTCATTCAAGAGCAATAAACTGAAGTTATCAGTATTGTACAAATAATGGAAAACCTCAGGAAAATGTGAAGAAATTGCAAACAGCTGGAGTTAAAAGACCTGCATCCTTAGATTTGCAGTATATGAGCTTGACCTTCCTCATGTACCATGGATATCTGGTCAAGAGAATGATAGTATTTTCTCAGTGACTACATATTTCTGCTTAATTTTATGTCATTCTATGGATTTTAAAACAATTTTGCATAAAAATTTATATTAAAAAATATTTATAATAGAGAATAAAAATTGGCAATCAGTGGATTAGGCTGCTTAGACTTACCACCAAATGATTTTAGACAAAATAATTACCTGTATTATACAAAACAATTTCACATCTTTCCCAAATGAGTTAAATCAACAAACTTGATGGCCCGATTAAACTAAGTTCTTTATATCTGACCTTATACCTCCTAGGACAGAATTCAAGTACTCAGAAATTTGCATTGTCTGAAGATCCCTTTTTTTTTTTTTTCCTTCAAAATGTTCTCATTTAGCTCTGTCAAAACAGCTAGGAGGTAACAAAAAAACGGTGTTCTTAGCTCTGTGCATCCCCGAATCGGATTCTTCTACTCTGACATTCACTTAAAAGACCAGCTGAGGGAAATGTTTTATGTGCCTTTAGGTAGAATAGCTCATGCATGGACTCTTCAGATATGAATACACTGGGGAAATGGGGAAATATATACCTCCAAACATATATCATGCAATCCAATAATGTAGAGCTCCCAAAGCAAACAATAACACTCAAAAAGATGAATTGAATTTTGAAGAAGATATTCTCTGGTGGATTTTAAATAATCATGCATTTGCCTCCAGAGCAATTTAGCTTCCTCCTTACTCCCAGTCTGAAGGTATCTGGCATGAAAAAAAAAATATAAGACTAAGCTTTCTTTTTCTTTTTCTTTTGTTTTTTTTTTGTTTTAATTTCAGTTTCTGAAAGTTTTAAAATGTCTTTTCTTTCAAAAGTTTTTGTGTGTATGTTTTGTTCACTGGTGACTCAGTAGTTTGTGCCTTCAAATCACAGAATGAAAAATATTTTCATTTAGCCAGATTTGTCAGAACAGATGTTTATGTGAAATTAAATGAGCCCCTCCCATGTGTATTAGCTGCATGAATAGAACAAGTAGAAGATGGAAAATTACTTTGCAAATTCTAAACAACTGAATGAGAAGAAACAAAAATAAAGAAGCATGTAGATGCACTGTGCTTCTATTCTTAGATCCAGAAAGAATTTCTAAGTACCAGCAATCCATGAGGAAAACACTATAAAAACATGAGTTTTATGAGGCTTCTTTGGGCTAGGAAGTCATTTGAAAGAACTACATTGGTTTAAAAGCTAAAAACATACTATTTTCTCATAAAAATGTAGATGGTTGATGGAGTTTGCAACCCTGCAATCTAGAGGAGTATGATAAATAAAGACATAAATAAATGCGATTCTGATCATTAATGAATTAATTAACGGGAATTTGTTTTGCTGTAAGCCTTTTCTTCCTGAATGATTATTCAGATAAATTACATTACTAAAAACCAGAAGGAAAAAAAATAAAATATATCCATGTTTTCCTGCTATTATATCATTATTAAAAAAAAAAAAAGCTCAATTAACTGTTAAAAAAATGTTCCAATTGACAGCAATTTGTTAGCTCTACTACACAATATAGCATAGAATATTTTGTAAGATACGTTACCATAAACTTTACTTTTCAGTATGCAACATTTTTTTAATCTAGTTCTTGGTCTTCTTAGATAACAGGCCTCAATCAGGACAACAAAAATGAAAATACCATGCAGATCACTTGCAATATTCTCCTCAAAAATAAATAATAGATTAGATGGGAAAAACTTTGATATTTGGCTTCACATGGCTACTGCAAATGTTGGTAAATTTAAGACTCTATTAGAATAAATTAACGAAAAAAATTTAAATATCTTGCCCATGTAGTTAATTTTCTAACAAAATATATCCTACTATTACCTAATATTTAAAGCATAGAAATGCTTCGTATTAAATTAATTTCCCGAATAAATGCTTTGGTTTTTTTTAAATGTGGTACAAAATTGTGCATATATTTACAAGCCAAACTGATTAAAATTTATTAAATTTTTGAATTTCTTTTTTAGTCAATTATGTAGGCTATGTAAAATCCAAATTCTTTATAACTTCTATAACTAGGAAAGTATGTATAAGCAGTTTCCAAAACAATTCAGTTTTTTATTATCGAAAATAAGCAATTATTGCACTTACTGTCTATTGCACCACTTCTGTTCAATGCTGTGACGTAGAATAAGATTGATTTGTTTGAATTCATTTAAAAGGATTCAGATTAGAGCTTCATTTTCAATCCTAGATGACAATTACTTTCTCTGTGTTATTTTAATTTTTTTTCTTTAGCGTCTACCTGTATTACTTTAAATACTTCAATTAGTCCTATATATGTTTTATTTTGTATTTGTGGTATTAATTCAAAATTCTTTAATTTTTAATTCATTGTGAGATAATCTTATTACTTTGTTTTTTGTTAAATAAAGTTTTGCTTATGTTGAAAAACCTATAAGAAAAGCTTTTAGGAATGCTTATAGTATCCACAAATCTTTTAACAAGTCTGGTGTTGCATGAAGAAATGTTCAGTTAGCACTCCTCACTATAGAATCCCATTTTCCATACCTTAAAATTATTTTTGGACAGCAAGAGTTGCAACTCTAACTTTTCCTTCCAAAGATGTATCTTAAGTTGTTTTGGAAAAAAGTAATAGTTCAGAGATTTCAGAAGATACAATTTTCCAAGACGAACTGCCTTCCAAATAACTGAAGATGTGTAGCATTTCCAGATAGGTTAAGATATGTGACTGAACCCAAAAAAAATTCTCAGTCAGGGCATAATTAGAGCATTTCATTACATGGTTTTCTAATATTTTGTCTTCAACAACCAGCATCCAGTATAAGACTACTTCAGCTAAGCGGGACAGATCATAAGTGAAACATAAGTTCTGGGTTTCAGCCTTGAAAAAAGTAAAAACAATTTACCCAAGGTTCAATAAGTTTTAAAATATTTAAGGGAAAAGAACTGTAGGGAGAACCTATCAATCATACTTATTTATTATATGATTAGTAAAGTAAGGGTTTAGGTTAGTTACATAAGGATATTTTAATGTTTCAGTTTTACCCTTTTAGAAGACTGTCGTAGTTTGACGCTGGCCAAACACCAGGCATCCATGAAAGCCACTCACTAAATCTTTCATGCCAAAACTGGGCAGAGGAGAGAAAAAAATTAATGACAGGTTCAGGACTTGAGATAAGGACAAAGAGAAAACACTCCAAGGGAAAAAATGGCTCAACATGGAGGTACAAAATGTATTTATTACTTAAAAAATCAGAGGAGGATAATGAGAAATAAAATCAGCCCTTAAAAACACCTTTTCTTCCCCCAACCCCTGCCTTCTTCCCACCAACAGTGCAGGGAGAAGGGCGTGAGGGTTTTGGTCAGCTCATCACTGAGGTTTTCTTCCGCTGCTCTGGGACAGGGCTCCTTTCCCTGTGAGGCTGTGGGGTCCCTCCCATGGGAGACAGTTCTCTGTGAACTTCTCCAGTGAGGGTCCAGTGTCAGAAGCAGCAGTCTTCCCAAAACTGCTGTGAGTCCCTCCCACAGGCGGGCAGTTCTCCCAAAACTGCTGTGGTGTGGGTCACTCTTCCTAGGGGTGCAGTCCTCCAAGGACAGGCTGCTCCAGCCTGGAAGCAGGGCCCTCTCTCCACTGGTCTCCCACTGGATCACAGCTTCCTCCAGGCATCCACGTGCTCCAGCCTGGGCACTTCTCCCACAGGCTGCAGGTGGATCTCTGCATCCCCCATGGATCCTCATGGGCTGCTATGGGGAATGAAACAGAGAGCACAATGGGGCTGATAAAGAGGCCTGACATCTTAGGCCTGTTCAAACAGAAGCCTTGGGAGAGACAGACACAAGAAAAGTGCTTCCAGGGCAAGAAGTGACCAAGAAACATGTTGTGACATTTTTACCAGGTGATGTGAGGTCATGAAGAATG
>VXBQ01012469.1:173249-228987 GCA_013400175.1 Phainopepla nitens
TGTGTAACCAATGAGAAATCGTTACCAAATATAGACTCCTATATAAGTGCCCTACAAGTAAAACCCTATAAAAACTCCTGTACACTCAACAAATTTGGATTCTGATCACCAGTCAGTAGTCCCCATCTCTCTCTCCGTCATCAACAGGCTGCAGGGGCTCAGCTGCTTCACCGTGGTCTCACCTCTGCCTGCAGAGGAATCTCGGCTCCTGTGCCTGGAACACCTCTTGCCCTCCTTCTCCACTGACCTTGGTGCCTCCATGTTATTCCACTTGCATGTTCTCACCTCCTCCTCTTCTCTGGCTAGGAAAAACTGTGTCTATTTTTTTTTTTTAATTTTCTTCTTAAAGATGTTATCACAGAGGCATTACCAGCCTCTCTCATTGGCCCAGCCCTGGCCAGCAGCACGGCCAGCCATGGCCATCTTCAGAGTCATCAGGGATTGGCTCCGGACACGGTGGAATCTTCCAGCAGCTCCTCACAGAAGCTACCCCTGTGGTCCCCCTGCTGCCAAAAAACAGACCATACAAAACCAACACAAAGACTAATGTATATATCATGGGTAATGTTCTAAATTGCATTCTGATTCAGACAGATGGTTGAGATTTTAAAAAAAAAAAGTTTGTAGAGAGTAAATTTTTTCAGTAGCAAATAACATTTCATTTCAAACATGGTGTAGTTTGCTTCCTAAATGTGTATTTATTATTTACTTATTATTCCTTTGCAGTCTATTTGCTTCCTAATTTAGAGCAAATAATCAAATATTGAACACTCATCGCAGGTGTGGTGCTTCATCGTATTATGGATCATGAGAGGAGCAAATAACCTGTATAAAGAGAATTCTGAGCTTATTCCCTTAAAACTTTAAAATACTGGCTGGTTTTCTGTTAGGAAAGGAAGTATTAAACTGCTGGTTCTGGGAGATAGAGAGAAGAAACCTGTTCTCATATATAAAGCCTTATAAAAGAAATTATTGATGGAAAGGAAAGCAATACCAGAGAGATTCACTCAATTTTTTGTCTTGGGTGGGAGTTATCCCAGGTAGGTCCCTAGAAAATACTGTTAAATATGCTATATGCTTCCTTCTGCAAAGAAATATCTCCCTTTTGTGAGTATTCAATAGTTTTATTAGTAGTGCATTGAACATTCTGAATAAGATTAATCTGCTACTGATTCATATCCTCCCCTAGGGAAATTCATGGCAATAAGTGGATTTGATTGAAAATATTATTTGCTGAAGAGGATTGAGAAGTACGGATAGAGAATAGGGGGCAAAGAAGGAGGAAAAACAGTGGAATGAGAAAGTGACAAAAGTTGACTGGAGAAGGGGTGAAAGGAGTGCAGTGTGAGGGAATGACAAGGAGAAAATATTGCTCACATTTAATTTTAAACTAGTAGTGTTGATCAGAAAGAATGATTTCTTTTACTTTATTTTATAAAAATTGCATACACTTGTATATGCATAAGAAACTGTAATTCCATTTGGGACTACTTGTGACATTAACAAATCATTTGAGCAGAGTTCTTGAGGTTTATCATTATGTCACCAGCATCCTCAGGGAAATTATTTATACTGTGCGTGCAGTTTGTGTACATAATTCTTTATATTTATCAAATTACATGGCACTCTATAGTACACTTCGCAACTTAAAGTCATAAATTAAGTCCAGCAGGTACATATACTGTTCTAAGAAAACATGCATATTGCTTTAGCACAGTATTTCATATAACCATTCCCTTAAAGGCTCTTAATACGTTTGTAAGTCATTTTGTGAAATGAATATTTAATAATACTATTGCCTCTAGCAATTATTTTATGTAGTAAGTATTTATGATCAAACTGTAAATGAACTTTTGTTTAAATTTTCCTAATGAGTTTAAGAAGATATGTTGATATTTTTGAGCACAAGCTGATATCCTATGTGGAGCCATCAAAAGCCTTTATATTTTGTGTGACATTTTAAAACTTTAAGAGAGCCATAAGGCAGCACTTTGTAGCTTTTTTTTCTTATTTTCTTTTCTTTCCTTCTTTTCTTTTCTCTTTTCTCTTTTCTCTTTTCTTTTCTTCTCTTTTCTTTTTTTCTTTTCTTTTCTTTTCTTTTCTTTTCTTTTCTTTTCTTTTCTTTTCTTTTCTTTTCTTTTCTTTTCTTTTCTTTTCTTTTCTTCTCTCTTTTTCTTCCTTTCCCTATAAACTGGAAAACTCACAGTCTCAGTCCTGTCCACAGCAATAAACTCCCAATTAGAATTAGAATCCTGACTATCTAAAACATACTCTTTTAGAAGGTTCCGACTTTCCAGGTAAGATTCTTTAACCCTAAATTAAGTATATTTATTGATGGATATGTAACTTTATATTGTATTGATACAAATAATTGCTAGGTACAATTCATTTTACGATAGAACAAGTAGGGGTAGCTCATGATGAAAGTTACATGAAATTAAAACCTCTCATTTTGTGTCCAATAGAATTTAAAAGGCACATGAATACCAAATCTACCTTATATAATAATAGATTGTGTTTTAATAATAAGTTTAAAAGGATGTACAATGGGTTCATTCATGGAAATGAGTTGACAATTTCTCTCTGCTCCTGATTAAACATGTTTTTACCTGTCAGTTAACATCATAATAACAATCTCAGAGAAGTTACTTCTTTTCCCTGGAATATTTCTTATCTTTCAAAAGCACCTTTTGATATGTAAATTTAAAAAAATTGAGAAATATTTAAGAAATGCAGTTCTTCAGAATTAAAAAAGTGTGAATTCTTGCACTGTCATTTGTGTTAATTTCCCCAACTTATTTTTTTCTGTGTGAAGGACTATAACAACTGATCCTGACCAAAAATATTCCAGATTATAGGACCTGAAAACAGAACAAACTAGTTTATTACAAATAGAAGCATCTCTGTTTAGTTCAGCTATCTTCTTGATGGATAGATAGGTGTTATTCTTCCACAGTGAAAAAGTTGTGTTTTTCCCAATCCTTTTTCAGGGGTGTATCTGTCATCACTATAAATTGCAGCAATTCCACCTCACTTCTGATAGTTTCCACCAGTTTTGTTTAGTTCATACTGGATAATGAAGTCAGGTAGAGATCAGATAACTTCTTTTGTGAGTTTTTGGAGAAGTGAAACCAAGAACAAAATATGGAGTCACCTTGACTCATGATATACCTTTAATTATTTTTAAACTTCATGGTTGCTAAAAATGAGAGAAGGACTCAACTCTTGGTGACATATTTTGGAGCAGACCTTAAGAATACGTTTTTTGAGGGCTATGTATGACAGCACACGCTCTTAACACAAAGAGATATCTGAGATAGAGTTCTTGCTGAGATTTCATAGAGAACCATGTAGATTCATCACAGAGAAAGAAAACCTTATTGCTGAAAAGAAGAAGTATTTGGGAAAAACAATATTTAGGACTTCACTTGAATTTTGTTTCAAAGGAAACTAGAAGGTTTATTTCAGAATAATACTTGGAAATGTGCTAAACATGAAAGTTAAGCCGCAGAATTTGTGAACTGACAGGGAACACACTTATTTGAATATGTAGAACCCTAGTGGGTTGCTTCTAAAAGCCTTTCTGTCTCTGCCATCTTTCCAGTGCTTTTAATCTCTCCTAGCTGTCATGGAGTACTTTTCCATTGCTACCTCATCTATGCAACAAGCAACATTTTTGCATGATAAAAGAAGGGCCGAAAAAAATTGAAAACAATTTGAATGCTGTTTATTTTGGAAGATACGAGTGAGGGTTTAGCAAATTGCTGACAGTGTATGCATACATAATCCATATGCTTCTATATAAAGACAATCTCTTTATATGTCACTTAATGCAGTGAGGTGAATGGTTCTGGTCCCTGGCAACATGTAAGATAACTTAGAGGTTTGGCAGTAGAAGATGCTCATGAGAAGTCAGACTCCTCTTATGGAAAGGCTGGAGAGATTGATGGACCAAAACCAGAGAATGGTTGGTATGTGGTTTGTAAAAAGTGGCTGATGCCCATTTTATTTATTTATTTATTTATTTGTTTGTGTGTTTATTTGTAATTAGGCTTTCATACTCTTGATGCTTATTATTCGCACTGATAAGGCTGCACCTCAAGTCCTGTGTCCAGTTCCAGGCCTACCACTTCAAAAAATATTCTTGAAATGAGAAAGAGTTTGCGGAGAATGTCAGTGAAGCTGGTGAAGAGTCCAGAGAGTAATGCCTATTACAGCTGAAGAAGCTGGAGTTGTTTGGCCTGGAGAAGAGGAGGCTGGGGGGAGATTGTACCACTCTCTACCTAAAAGGAGGCAGTAGCCAGGTGGTGTTGGCCTCTTGTCCCAGGCAACCAGTGACAGGTCATGAAAACAGAGTTGAGCTGCACCAGGGAAAGTTCAGGTTGGACATCAAGAAGAATTTTTTTCACTGAAAGGGTGGTCAAGCATTGGAACGGGCTGCTCGGAGAGGTGGTGGAGTCACCATCCCTGGAAGCATTGAAGAAACAGCCAGACATTGTGCTATGGTTTAGCTGACAAAGTGGAGTTCAGTTAAAGTTTGGACTTGGTGATGTTAAAAGTCTTTTCCAACCTAAATCATTCTGTGTTTCTCTTATCTGAGTTCTTAATAAACAAATAAAGCTACTTTTGTGTAACGATTATCTTGTGACATAAAATTTAAGTAACCTAAATCTATGCCCCATGCATGTACTAATTATAGTTCAGTAATGCATTTAAACAATGATTCAAAGATTTTTTTTTTTTATTTGCAATTCTACCAATTTATTTTAAAACTACAGTCAGTTTAGCTGTCATTACATATAGTCTTAACACACTTTCACAGTTTCATCACTCAAATGCAATAAAAAAACCCCAGAGTCAGAATATCTTTACTAATCATTGATACAGAAAAAAATTACAAAAGCAGGTATTTATCAAACACAAACTTTTTTTGGATGCTTGAGTTAAAACAGTTTATATCTTGAAAATAGCGATATTACAATTATGCTGCACTGCCAGCTTTTAAAATGGTATTTGCATCTACTATCTTCTAGACAATTTATCCAACAGTCGCTGAACAATAAAGGGTCTGAAATTCTTTCACATTATCCTTATTTTTTTCCACATTTTCTCCTGCTTTACAGCACTGTTTAATTTGCTCGGTATTTGCATGATATTACTGAGATAATGCCACTTCTCAAGGATAGAATGTAGTCGTCTATACTGTCAGAATGCCACAAGACTTTTATCTAATTTAGGATGTAAAAGCCTTTTTTCTGTGAATAAATATATAGCCCCCTCTGTGCTAAGGAACAAGGTCACATCTACCAATGGAATAATTAGTTACCACAGAAAAATCCAACCGAAAATGTAAAATGTAAATTCTACTGGAAAATAACTGGAAAGATAATTAACTTAATAAATTTCATCTGCTACTGCATGCATACATTAACATTTTGAAAATTACAGAGGTAATAAAAATACAGCAAATATCATTCCCAAATGTAACAACAATCCAAGCTTTATTTGACAATTATATTTTAACTACTGGGAATAAAATTAGATTCGTGTAGGAAAGAAGATTTTCTAATATATTTTCATTTTTTTAGATTTTTTTCGTTTCAAATGTTGGATAGCGATAATGTTGCTACTGTCACTAAAATAGAATAAAGCTATGAAACTCCAACTTTTTTAGTAGATCAGCATTTTTGCCTTTTCTGTGGTTGCAAGGGAAGAATTAAATTATATTCATGAAATTCCACTGAAAGTAGGAGAAACAGATATAAATTTGTTACCTTTTAAAGACTGGGGTATATGAAATCTCCAGTGGATGTGTCAAATCTGAGGCTATGTCCAAACCAAATTCCAGAGAAAGAAAAACAGCCATTTTCTCTTATAGGCAGGTTGTGCAGGGACAATTTTATGGGATGTAAATAGACTATATTCAGAATAGTCTTTGTCTGTCTAGGTAATTCCTTACTGTTCTCAAATCATCTCAGACACAGCAGATTGAGATTTTAGATTTAAAGGTGTGGATCTCAAAATCTGACTCAGAAAATGAAGATAAAGCTATCATGTCAGTCTTTTGCATAACATTACATATATGATTTCCAAAATGGTACTTTAAAACTACTTTCTGTTTTGAAGTTTCCATCGCCACGAAAATATATGAATCAAAGAAAATGCTAATTTGCCAAGGATTGCAATTGAATTGAAATGGCCTTCTATGGCCTTTCCTTAATTTCATTTCATAAGAATGCTGAAATTTTCATGCAGATGTCAGCATATGTTAAATATATGCAATTGAATTAAACAAGAAACTTCTTTTATTTTTCAACATGATTGTTTTTAGCAAAATATAATAAAGAAAACATCTTTCCTAAGATTCTTCAAAGATTTAATAGTGGAGGGTATACCTATGAGATTAATTATCCTTTTTCCTGACCCTTAAGTACCTTTCATTTTTCAAGTGTCACACCTAGTCTTAATAACATCACAGTTATTCCTTATTTAAAAGACAGTAGTGTCCATTCCCATGACCTACATTTTCTTTGTCATTCTTGGACTCAGCTGTCATAATTATCTGAAATGAAAATCATTGCAAAAAAAATGCAGAATAATTATATATAAACATATACATTTTTTGTCAATTATACTGACTGACAGCTGACTCTTACCATGTAATGCCACAGGTCCATGATGCTGGAGAGTGTCCACTGAAAGTTTGGAAGTGAAAGAAATAGTACTTCAGCTGATCATCTCTCAGTTTTCACATCCAAGAGATGAAGATTTGTTCTTCAATGGTTAGTTCTGTATGTAGATCCATGTAAAGATATCTGGTTCAATAGCTTTAATGTGATACATATAATTTCATTGTGCCTCTTTATTACTTTGGTTCCAAGGGAAACTATGCTGAAAACACTATAGAAGGATCACTTAATAGAAAATGTATTCATTTTACTGATTAATATAATCCCACTTAGTTTTCCTTTTTCCTGAAATAATTCATTATTAAAGGTAACTATTTTTGAATCTTGTACATGTGAGCTGCTAAAAGGAACAGTTGCATGCAAATGAGCTCATCCATCATATTTTTTCACCTCCATTTCATGGGCTTTTGGAGTAGAAAAGTTTAGGCTACACAATTCTTAGGAAATACTGGGTTGGTGTTATGGAACACAATGCCAAAAGTATGCCGATAACCAAAATCTGCCTTCAGCTGAGTTTCAGAGGCAGAGACATAGTACTATCAGAGGAAATAGGGTATTTGAGTAACTCAGAGCACAGATGAAGAATGGGTGGATTAGGGTCTGAAAAGACAAAAGTGCTTTGAGGTATAAATGCTGGTGGGAGAATCTAAAAACCCAAAAACATTGACCACAAAGCCTGGGCAATCAAACAGCAGTCACTGGTCCAAGATCCTTGCACCTTACAGAAAAGAATTTCTGTTGCACTAGCAAAGAATTTGTAAAGGGACAAAACATTATTTTTTAATCCTGGGTTCAAGATAATTTTCTTTCATCTTAAAAAAAGCAGAGTTTATTTTAAGATGTGGGACTTTTCCATGTTATTAACAAGTTTAAACAGAGATCCAGTCCCACAGTGCTATGGCTCCTGGAGTGCCAAATCACATACTGACTCTGTTTGACCCCACTGCTTGGAAGAGTCTACAGATATTGGAGAATAGGCACATTATGCTATGAATATCAAAAACCTCACCGTTTGATAATTTGATAATTTGATAACCAGATGATAATTTTTCCTTGTTTCCTAAAATAACTTTTATTTCCCTTTTACTAAGAGCCTGATGTGTTCAAATTAGTCTTGTAACAAAAGCAATCTGAATTGGGAAATTGGCAAGAACAAAGACATCTTGTCCTTTGCTTTAGTCTGCTAAAGCAGTTTCCATAGTCAGAAATACTGCTTGAAAGAGATGAATGGACATATTAACTGGACATGAAGGACAGGTCAAGTCTAAGTTTCACAACCAGAAACCACAAGTATAGGTAATATTGAAATGGAGAAAAACATCTCACAAAAATGTCACAAAATGTGGCCACAGTCTGCAGAACATCATGTTTAATTTTGTGCTTAAATGGTTGCAAAGAACTGTAGTACAGCTGAAAAAGCAAAATTATGCCATGTATGAATAAACACTTACAGAATTGAGCATTAAGTTAATAGATTAACAACTAAAATACCACTGAAACAATTATGGAACAAATAAAAAATTATGGAATAATATTCTTACCCTACCTACTGTAAGGGATAGTCAACTACTTGCCACTACAGAAGTAATTGAATAGATTATTGTGGGTAATGTCTAAGATAATTAATGTCCTTAGGACAAGATACTACCTCAGGTGCACATGAAATCACACAATCACCTTCTCCCTTACAACTCGATTCTGCGAATAGGTAGTACGCAATTGCCGAGTCACTACTTAGCAAAGAGGGCATTGGGCCTCTAATGCAGTTATGAATCAAAAATATTCAGTTTAGAGCCTTAAGCAAGGAGCTAGTGGCATGCCAGAAGCGGCACTGGCAGGGAACCATGAGTTTGTTAATGTTGTTCTTGGGGTGAGGGATGTTAAACTGTTGACTGGCCATCACCATCTCCAGACAGTCTGCTGCTGAGTGAGACTGTGCTCTACAATTTATCTTTCACATTTTGTCTGATCTCATCTATTACACCTCATCGTATTGATTCTGTCAAAACGATGATGGCAAATAGCATTCACCAGGAGACATTGCACGTGATTTTGCAAAAATTACATGTTACTCTAACTTAATGGGAAACAATAGGGAACTGCAAAAACTGCACAGGGGAATAAATCACTGCTGATGAATCTGGCAGTAAAGTTGATTTTCTTCTTCCTCCCGAACATTGACGCACTTTTCTTTGCCATTGAAATATTGGCAAAAAAACTTTAAGAGATAGAAGGAAAAAAATAACAAAAAAAGGCTCTTTAAACTAACCCCCTCCACTGCTGGGAAAAAACCAGCAAAAATGTTGTGTCTCAGCAAAGAAAGAATCATTGGAGGAGGGTAGCAGTTATCACTAAAAAGATCTTTTGCTGAACAGCTAAAACAACATAGTACAAAAAATAAATTAAAGTTCTCTGTGCCTTATCAGCTGCAGTGCATCACCCCTGTCTGTTGCACCCTGTTTTTCAGCGCTACTCTGCAGCACAGCAGTTTGGGTTTTTCTTTTTTTTTTTCCCCCCCCATTTTCCTAACATAAAAGTAGACAGTGTGATATCCCATGATATGTGCTGTCCTGCACAAGAGACCTTCTGAGGCTACAGTTGTTTATCTCATTTCAAATAATAAGTATGGCCCTAAAGAATTCCTGTCCCACATGCTAACCTTTCCTCTTCCATATTTCAGATTTTTAAAAACACTGCATTTCCCACTTAGTTTTTTTATACAGTCTAAAAGTAGAGGATTTTTCTGTCAGTGAAGAAAATGAACATCTATAGATATTTATAAATGTTCTCCTCTTCTAGAGCACAGTTATGAGGAAACTTGAGAATTCTATAATAGATTAAAATACTTTCAATCTTTAAGGAAAACTGATGACTTCCTCCCCTGTAAAAGAGCTGAATCATAGGAATGCTAGCACATGATAGAAAACATGGTGGCACAAGAAAAGAAGTTAAGCAAAACCAGAAAACAAAAAAAAAAAAAAAAAAAAAAAAAAAAAAAAAAAAAGTATTCCTAGGGGGGAAAAGAAAAGANAGAGCTTCCTAGGGGGAAGAGACAATGAGTCTCAGATGTACAAATGATTTGACAAGGCAGGAATCATAGAATCATGGAATAATTGGGATTAGAAGGGGCCTTAGAGACTCTCTAGTTCCAAACATCTGCCATTGGCAGAGACTTATTCAACTAGGCCAGGTTGATCAGGGTCCCATTATACCTGGCCATGAATATTTCAGGGATGGAGAATCCGCATCTTCTCTGGGAAAAAACATAAACCAATATTTTAGAAAATTCTCATATCACTTCACAGTTATCTGATATTTGCAACTACTATTTTGTAGTCTTCTGTTTACTCTCTTTTTCTTATTTGGACTTTCTATGATTTTTAATTCTAAAATATTATCTAATCTAATACATTGGTATTACACTGCATTGTTTATGTAAAATTCGACCACAATCTGAAGGGCACAGGTTCTCTTGTGAAAAAATTCTCAGATCTTCTGACTTGTGCAGCAGATTTATCTGGTGGAAAGTCCATTAGAATGTTCAAAAAATTAATTCAGAATGATTTCAGCATTTAAAACTGTTTTTGGGCTAATTGGGCACTAGTTTTCCATCCATACCTGTTGGACCTGACTATCTGATGCTAATAAAATTTGGTATAATGTTACACAACAATGACACATTTTTTAAATAATTTTTGGTTTGGTAGTCATAACTTAGAAAAAGAATTAAAATAAACAAGTAATGGTAACAGAAAATATTAAAAAACATTTTGTAATATATAACTTCTTTTCATACTTTATACCTGTATGGCTCTGTCAACTACAAATACTCATTCTTCCAAATATTTCAGACTTTACTTTACTCTTCAATATACTATGAACTGTAGAATTCACAGTTTCACACATATAGTAGTTACTGTAACATTCACTCCATTAGTGTCTGCCAGATTCATTTTGGATTTGAAGTCTCGTATCTAAATTGACACCAACTATCCAATTGCAGCACTCTTTACATTTCGGATGTGTCATGCTGCATTACATTTTATGAGTCATCTCCCATCATGTTATATTGTGTCATGCAGAAAAGCCAATGTGAGTTGACATTACACAAGATGATGCGATCTAAAAGATTTAAAGCTATGCAATTCACTGAAGCAGAAAGGTGACACACTGCAATCAAGGTGTAAATACCTACTCCCCCTAGAGCATCAGTTATCTGCTAAAAACATACTAGATGACCTTTAAAGGTCCCTTCTGGCTCAAACTATTCTAGAATTCTGTCTTTCTGTGATATGTTGGATAATTTTTAGAACTTAAGAGAACCAGATGTGAACACTTTTAGTGTAATGCATAAAATAATAAACTCCAAGAATACTGCATATTTGACTTAGACATACAAAAGCAATGAAAATTAAATTATAATTTTGATTTAATAGTAATTGTTTCCACTAATATAATCTGTTGTAGTAGCAAAGTGGACGCTATAGAAAATCAATTACACCTCACTACGTTTGATAAAGACGATAAGTATCACTTCCTTAGTTTGATGAATAAAAAAGCTATTTAAGGACAGAAGTGGCAATAACTAATGATATTAATGAAAAATATATAAAAGTAATAAAAGAGGTCCAAGAATTTTGCTTCTTAATGTCAGGGAATATCCATTCCTGCTGCTTTAAATGTCTTCTCTTGACATCAGATACAAGAAATTGGATTTTGATTTTACATACATCATCTTGCCAAATGAGTTTTAGGCTAAAATTCATCAAATACAATTTTAGGTGATGAATGGATATGTCTAAGTTAGGAGTAGTTCCAGAGCCCAGTCTTTTGCAATTAGAAAGGAAAGTGTTAGGGGACTACAAAATGCAGAAGTATAAGGGAAACGAGATAGGTGCATCCCCATGCCTTTTTGTACGTACAAATACATGGCCAGCTGCACAGATCAGCTCAGACACTCAGCACTTGCACAAACAAAATTACATCAGTGGCCACATCCTGCTCCCCTCTCTGAGCTGAGCAAGACGTAGCTTTATTATTGGGAAATATATGTATATACACACACATATACATGTACATAGGTAAGGTGTAGATTTCTCCAGCTCAGAATCTTCAGTATGCCTAGTAGTCTGCCTAGCTGCCCTCCCAGCCTTCCCACATTCTGGGCATAAGACCTCCTCAAGGCTGTAGCTCCACTCCATCCCTCCCTCTCTTCCTCCCTAACCTCCCCATTCCCTCCCTCATATGTCTCTCACTTCATCCTCTCCCATGAAAACTTCATGAAGTTCAAGAAGGTTAAGTTCAAGGTCCTTTTTTCTTGTGTGTGGAGATGTGGCTTTCATGGGTAGATGACATACTGCACAGGGCTACTCCTGTGGTGGGTTTCATAGCAGTCAGATGAGGGCATTATTCAGCTACTCCACCTGCCATTGTTCTTCTATACTCGTTTTCTTTGTGTCAAGAATCCCTTTTATTACATAACCTAACTAAAGGCATGATTCCAATTACAATAGAAACTAAGTTAAGTGCATAAAATAAAACATGATGGAATTTGAACTCTGAATTTATTGCAGATTCTGCAAGTATCACATGGAACTTTGTATTCTCTCATTCTGTTACTCTTGCTCAATGGCACTTCTGGTCAGCATCTGTCCCTTCTTGTAGTTCAGGTGATATTATTTTTGCATTTCTGGTAACCTTTGTAATCAACACTGTTTCCAGCAGAAACACAAAACATAGTTCCACATCAGCTACTGTGCAAGAAATAAACTCTATATCCCAACCAAAACCAGTACTTTTTCACCCCTTTTCTTTTCCTCCAAGTAAAATTCTGAAACATATCAATTTTTATTTCTGAAGAGAAACAAAAAAATGTCTTTTCATGGTATCAAATGTATTCTACACCGTCTTTCAGGTAGCTTTTGAAATTTGCAGCTATTAAAGGAAAGACAAGTGTGGGGCTTTCAAAAATGACATTTTGTCTGTTGCAAATTATTTGTCAAAAAATTCTTATCACTTCTCATTCTTATGCAATTGATTTAATAGACAAATCATGTCTCCCTTTACTTAGCAGAAAATGTCAAAGAAATCATACTGAAGAGTAAGTTTTTTAAAATGAGTCAGTCCTGAAAAGTAAATAACAGAACCAGCAAAGATGTCATACATCAGAAAAACTCAAAAGCATGTGAGAGAATATAGAACTATTGCAAGGCCAGTGTTTTCCTCTGTACCTTGTCTTCAAGATCCTAGAAAGAACATTTTTGAAATATTGCATGTCATGCATCATTTAAGTAAAACTTTGCTTAAATAGACAAGAGCTAACTCACACAGGGATTTGATAGTCAATTCTTTTTTCTAAATTATTCATTTGGGAAATTTTTTAATGTGTATCACTAATGTGAGCTGTAAGCACGTAATTGATGAAATCCTGCTTAAAGACCCTGAGGAAGGTGATTTAAAATGGCAATTTGTTAAAATAATGTCTATAAGCTCTGATCCTCCCATGCTCCTACCAGTTAACACAGCATGTTCATTTATCATTGAACTCAGATTAACTCACTTAAACTATGACCTAACCTTATCAAAGTTATCTCAAATTACCACCCATTAAACTGACTGTGTGCTGTAGTAGAAATATCTCATTAAGTAAAGCTTTCTTTGATTGTATTTAAAGTGTGGAATGATGCTAGAGGTGACTTTTATAATTTCAAAATGCATTCCAAAGATAGATTTCAAGGCTTATATATTTTCTTAGTAAAATTCAATAAACTATGTATTTTGTTGACAATAACCTTTTATGCACATGGAAAAAAACTCAAGTTTTTCTTTCTCTTTTGCACATAAGCATAGAGTTCGAAGCAGACATCCTGACACTTAGAAATTGCAATATAAACAAACATTGAGTGTTTTTTGTTAATCAGAAAAAAAAAGTGTTCAAAAATATTTTCTAAATCATGTTTTACTATCCATTCTTAAAAATATGTACTAGTGGTCCAGCAAAGGAAGGACATTGGACCTGCATGTTTTTCTATCATACTGAAGAATTGGTTCCTATTAGAGGCCAGAATATAAGTGAAATACTGACTTATTATGCAGTTAGCATTGATCCAGCAACTACTTATGTAAACACACATACACATCTCAGACCTGGATAGATGATTTGTATGTCCTATTGCATTTTAAATGGCACTAAATATTTTGTCAAGGAAAAAAACCTTACCCTTCCTTTGTCCTTTACAAGTCACTAGAACTCTACAGTCAAGACTGACTTAATCAGTGCTGCCAGAAACTGCCTTGTATTTGTCTTGGAAATGACCACAGTTCCAAAGAAAGTTTGTTAGGTTTTTTTTTCTCTCAGGGGTAATTATTGTAACAGAGCTGCATTTTTCTGTATAACCTGGGTCATACATAGAAATTCTTGTCTAAGTTATAATGAAGTTTGACAAATGTAACAATGCAGGGAGAGGGAGATAAGAAAGTCATTAGTGACTTTGTCATATAATGTTATTGAAGTGACATGTGAAAAAGGTGATTTCCTTGACCCTCAGTGTTTGATTTGTCTGTCAGTGCCCTAAGAAAGCCAAGACCCTTGTGCCCAACCCATCTGTCAGCATCCTGTTCTGGGGACCCTTCACTGAGCGATCCTGCTGGATTGGAGGGAGGTTTGCCTGATTTATTTAGGGACACACACAGACACCATAACGGAGACTCCTCAGTGAGTCTTGCCCTGCATTCCAGTATTTCCCCTCTGCTGGTGATTGCCAGCACCCATGAAGGATTCATGCCAACAGTTTGCAGAATAATACACTTTATTAATATGAAATTGTGACAGGTTAAGGTTTGAGGATTGACTGTGATGCTATTTGACTGCGATGCTATTTGACTGCAGAAACATATTCAAAGCAATGCACAGACAAACCTGAATCCCCAATAAAAATGTTCAGTACGCACAGTGTGGTTCTTACGCAAGAGGTGAACCTCCAGCGGAGCAGATAGGTTCAGCCCTATGATTGTTTCAAGGAGTTACAATGGAGTCTCCTAAATTCCCCCCACTCCCAACTTACCTTTATAGTGTTTCTTTATGCTTAGGTGGAGCTTGAACTGATTGGTATAAAATTCCCTTGCTTTACTTATAAAGGTACAGTCAATAAAATATGAACACTTGCTCAGTGAGGGGTGGTCATACCTTGGGGCAGGTAACTTTGGGATGGAGGTGTGTGTTGTATCATAATTAGGCTGCAATGAACCAAGTCCATCCAAGGAGAGCGATTTCTCCAGAGCTGCTGGCTTGGCTGCATGATACCTTCTCCTATCTCCCAGGCTGACAGCTGCTGTGGGGTTTATCAGCTGCAAAGTACCATCGAGTTCCCTTCCCTGCAAGGGTTTCAGCAGAGCCTTGTCCACAGGGGTCCCACTCTGCTCCACCCTCCATTCCAAACCCCTCAGCAGGTGTTTAAGGTTGCAGATTGTGTGTGGGGGGAATCTTGGTGGAATAGGTTTTGAGCATACTGATCACATTCCATCCAAGGAGTAGCAGCTGCATTTTATAATTTCTGTATTGTTATAACTTCTGTTAGGATCTGAATACAACTTCTCTGTTTCTAATTTTATCCCCGGTCATCTTTCCTTGCCAATTAATACTATAAATGTTGAAGATTAGATATTGTATATTCCTTGAAAGGAAATCTCAAGATTCTTAACACAAAAAAAGGTAAAACTTAGTTGTACTCTAGCTGCTGCCAGTCATGTAGTAAAAATGTAATCAGGATTTAATTAAAATTAAGTATCTCACATCTGAAATAAGTATCAGAAACATGGAGCTAAAAAATACATTCAGAATTTTTTGGTGTGCAAGCACAGAACCTCATAATGAGAACAATGTCTCTTTCCTGTTCTCCTGAGCCCTTATCTTTATTGTTTTGGGCTTTTTTATCTCTCTCTATGTCATTTTAGAAAAAGCTGGGTAATAGAGAAAAAGAATATCCAGAGCATTTTTTTTTTCCAGTTTTTGAGACAGGTTGTCAGCAATAAAGAGAAGCTAGAGCTCTCCCATTCCACTAGCTTCTGGATCTGAGAGGTAGTCTGTGAGTTCAAAGTAAATCAATTTTTTTAATAATCAAGAGGTTGGGCAAAATCTGTGGAGACGGCATACCAAGAAGAAAGGATAGTTGCAAAAACCAGATTGCATTACTACTGCTACTGTCTAACAAGGGCAGGAAATGACCCTGAACTCAGAAGATTAAGCATATGCTTATGTCAATATGACTTAAAACTGAAAAGTAGGGTGGAATACTACAGAAAGTGCTTTATTTTTGGGAAAGGATGTTTTGGAAAAGATAGAATCTATCTATAAAGGTGGTATCATTAACTCCAGTTTCACCCTGAATTCAAGTAATTCCTTCAATAAGTATTCACTGCTTATTTGCAGATCCTAGAAGGAAGTTCTTCCTTAAATGTTTCCAGTGCTGGAAAACAAAATCCTGATAGTTCAATGATAGCTAGTGCTATATTCCAATTTTATCACTTTCCTATGAATTTTTTTTCTGTTCTTGTTACAGTACCAAACAACAAAACACATATGGACCTCTCACTCTTCTCACCCTAAATTTGTGGTTTTTATTATCTGAGACTCTTATGCATTCCTATAGTTTCATAAATTCAAAATTCTATTACTCATGAAGGGTATATCATGGATGAAAAGTATTTTGAGGATATTTTTTAGTGTATTATAGGCAAATATTAGTAGAAAATTGATGCAGTATGGTGCAGGATTCTAATGTGGAAGACGGTTCTCGTGGAATGCTCTGTGTAATTTAAAATTAAGAGTCTATCTCTATTTTTTTATGAAGCATTTGTCAATTATAGTCTGACATTTATCTGTTCAATACATTGATTCATCTTGACTTTGAAATACATAATCATGTAGGAGTAAATCAAAACTTAAATAATGTAAAGAAAAATTCCATCATGAGTAGAAGGTTCCCATCAATCGCATTACCACTTTCTTAATTCCATGAAACCACTGGAGCCTTGAGAATATAATGATTCTCACACAGCCTCATCAAGTGTTGCTTATACTAATAGGTTAATAGGTCCTGGTGAAATTGCAGTGTTCTAGGGTCCAAGACCAATATCTTCCAAAAAAAGATAATGCTGGAAATTGAAAAAAAAAAAAATGCAGACTAAAAAGTATTTTCAATGTAGGTTGAGTCTTGTTTGCTGTTTGAAATTATTGAAGAGCAGTGTTCAAATATCCTATGGTAAGGAAATTTTTATTTCTTTCTTTTTTAAATGAAGAGCAAAATAAAGAAATGATATCTTTTTTGGTTGTTTATGACAACAAGATGTAGTATTTTTTCCCCTTTAATTTCCTTAGTTCCAGGTAAGAAGAAAGAAGAGCCTACTAACACAGAGAAATTGATGGATTACTCTAATAAAGTGCCACAGCCATCACATCTCAGCTGCCTGTTACACCAGAGGATTATAGGTACACTTGGAAGCATGGGAGATATCACAGTGTCCTCAAAAGCTCCTGTGTAAAGGATGAAGGGAGCCTCTGAAATTTCCATATTTTTTCACTCCATCTGACATTAAAACTATGAAACGAGGTCTGCACATTCTGGGTTCCTTATGTAACTCAGGTCAAAGTGGGATTCTCAACCTAATTATTTTAGAAATATGATATAGTGTTTGAACAAAACCACTTTTCTTTATTATGCTAGGAATACGGAATATAACCTCAGCAAAACCAGACAACATTCTCCTTCACTGTGTGTTGAAGGTAGAGAATGAATACTTTTGTTCAATGTAATTACCCATTACACTGTAATGTTACATCAGTTATGTGTAGAAAATGTTTGCTGCAATAAAAGGATCTTGTTTGCACTGTGCAAGCAATAGCAAACAATAATGTATTTATAATAACACTGAGTTTAAAAATTCATTGGGAAATTGTTTGATGTATTGAACTATAGAAAAAAAAAGGCCAATAAAAACTCCAAGAAATCTCTAGGAAAATTACAAATGAAATTATTAATTTCTTAATGTTTTGTGTGCTTCCATTGTTCTGTTAGGTCAATATACTTGGTGAATAAAGGCTTTTCACATTTTTTTAAAAATGAAGGCAAATCAGATAAAAAAAACTATTTTCTCAAGCAAGCTTATATTAAATGACTGTTAATAAGAAGATCACTGGATTTTTTTATATGATTCTTGGTATATATATTACACAGACACAAACACACTGAAATGCAATGTTAAAGATGCTTCTGATTGCTTAATGTAACTGGACTTGGCTGAATTCTTATGATAATAGTGCTAGTTTTTGATTAGTCCTTTTCCATTAGAGCAGAGACTGACTGCAATGGGAAACAATATCTTTTTGGTTTCAGAAGAGCTAAAATTCGTCTTTAATAAGGAATAGAAAGAGCTATAATTTTTTTCTTTTGTCTCTGCACTGGTTAGCTAATACCTGAAATTGTCCAGCATCTATTATGGAAGAACTTCCTGATTTAAATCATCTGAGGTGTAGTAGCTAATATAAAGACAACTAAAACCACTAGTTTAAGAGAAAGAATGACATTTTTTTCTTCCTCTTAAAATGTTGTTATCTAAGGGATATTGATCCAGGAAGACTGCTGACCCCAAAATTGAGTAGAATATTGGAAAAGTATTGCCTATATTGATTAATTGGGGTTTTTATCATCCATTGTGTCACTTTTATATTTTTTCAATTAATGAAAAAATTCTTTTATGACTGTCCAAAATCCCATTTTAAGAAATTAATAGGTTATCCATGAACACAAAATGCTGATATTTCAAGGGACTGTTTAGCACGTTTTTTTATTTGATTTTATCTTGCTTTATATATGTTACTTGTTGAAAACTTATACAAATTAGTAGAAGCTTGAAATCCTGAGTCAGCCACTAGATCCCTTCCCCATGCCTTTGAGTGCTCAAATTGATACCGTTTTCTGAAGCTGATGTTTGGCAGCACTTTTTATCATTTTTTAAAAGTGTGATAATTTTTTTAGCTACTTTTTCAAAAGTTACTTCTGAGTTAATTTCTGAGTTTTATTTCCAGCTATCTGTAGTTATTTTTTAATCTTGCATAACGTACCCTTCATTTTTGTACCTCTGATTCCTGACTGTTTAAAAGGAATTGTATTACTTCATTGGTTCTAAGGTTCTACAGGTGTTCTATTATATACTTCTTGCTTCAAACTGGTAAGAAGAATAATTTAAAGAAATAGCTATAACTGATAATACGTCATGTGACACTCCCTTTGCATAAAGTATTTTGCCATCCACTCACGTAAGATAATATTTTCTGTGCAGCATGAACACAAAGTCTAAGGTTCTCCTCAAAACTGCAGATGCTTAAATTTGGAAATATCTAATACAGGTGTCTGCTTATGAAAAAAGGGTTCCATGCAATTGCTGTAACTGTGCTGCTTACCTGGAACAGATTTACTGTTTCAAATGATTAAAGGGTTTCACTGACAAGCAGTTGTGTCTCCAAACAGGCTTTCTGCAGCTCCTGTGCTGTGCCTGCTAGGCCTGTGTGTTTGCCTCCAATGTCATCAGACACTAAAGGCAATGGAGTCAAACCCTGACCTGGAACGTCTGTGGGCTGAACTGGTTTCCAGCTTGAGTGTTTTCAAGGAAACCGGAAAACAGATTACACCACAAGCACAGGGAGAAAGCACACTGTGGCTTCACTGGAGGTGAGTCTAGTCATATCTTTTATCAAGGTTTCCCAATAATTTATGCTATTAAAACATGATATTTTATACTTCACTAAATTTTAATTGCTTTAGCAAACTGGAACAACTTCAAAGGACACCTACCCCAAGGCATTGATTTACAGTATGGGAAGAACAGATATAAGTCCCAGAGATAATCAAGCAGAATAGGGAATTCCTTCCAAGCACAAAAGATATCAAGGGACCTTTCTAACAACTAGATTATTAGATATTTTTGATGCTATCAGAAACTACCAATGCTAATTTTTTTCCCTTCAAAAATGCCCTTTAACATTTGCATATATAACTGGCACATTCAGCAGTTGGTCCATGCTGAGAGAAAATCTGTCTCTGTCTTTCTAGTTCTCTAACACTTTCCAGTGTCTTTTGACCCTGGGTGACTATTACCAAATTTGTAAAATTAATGACCCTAAAAAATTTCTTTATATGCTAATTTACTAATTGATTTTACAAATCTGTGGATCTGGAGGATTATAATTTCAAGTCTCTATTCCTTAATAAATAGTAACATTTCTGCCACAGTGAAATATCTCTTGGAAAGTCTGGCTACAAAACAGATGACAATAGACAAATAAATGTCTGTGGCTTTTATTAGAATATTAGTGCCTCATTCTTTCAACATGCTAACCTCAGTCACAAGAAAACTCTTTTTGCATGTCTATTTTTAAAGGTATAATTCATTATTAAAAATATTTAAATTGTGAAATAATTTATTAAGCAAAATGGAGAGTCAGATAGAATAATTCTAAAAAATGTTAATTTCTTTATAGTTTTTGCAAAGTTTTCCATTCAAACTGGGATGTAATTTTTGACATATATTGCTCTGTGCACCTCCTTGAATGTTATCTACTTTCCTCTAGAAATCCTGAATAAACATAATAATACATCTGAAAAGGTATTTAAAATCTTCAGACTCAAATACAGTATTTTACCTTTGAGCTACAGGGACAATCTAAATATATGATCATTAAAATCATGATCTGTATTTCATTTGGTATTGGTAGGATAACATTTTTGACATTTTCCTGTAGTTCAATTACACTGGTACCTACTAATAGTTCAAGCTAGATAGTATAGTGAAGTAAAACAAAATTATTAGTAATCGATTTTTAGATTTAAAAAACTAAGAAAATGAAAATTAGTTAATTAAAGTAATATACATAGATAACAAACAGTGTAAGAGCAGATGTAGTATTGCTGCTTGGCAAATTTAGAAAGCTTAGATAGGGGAAATAAGGATTACTGAAGTGAAAATTTGCATAGCTGAGTAACAATACAGTCAAAGTTTTAATAATACACTGGGAATTTAGATTATATATCTGGCTTAATAGACAGAATCTTAAGGATTGCTGTTCCTTTTACTTTGAACTTCCAAAGAAGTTTCTATAAAGTTGCATAGGATTTGTCATTAACCTGGTCTAAGTCATGTTCAAGTAAGGGTTGCAGAAATAGGCTATATGTTAAATTATTCCTTGTCCAAGGAACGTACAAAACAGTCAGGTTTCCCCTGAAGGAAGACTTTGATTTTTGCAAGGTATGAATAGATCGTCAGAAATTAATTTTACATGACTGGATAATTAATTTAAAATTCTGTGGTTTCTAAGGAAGATGTGACTGGCAGAAAGCAAGGGAATAAAATGTTTGCACTATTTGCTTATGCCTTTCCCTGTACTCACAAAGGCTTTGAATTTTATTTAGAACTTTTGTCTGAACTTCTATGTGAAGATAAATATAGAGTAATATTTCCGCTATCAAGTTTTGTCTCTGCAACTTCATCTTCTTCCTGCTGTGATTAAAAAAAAAAAAACTGCAAAACCAAACAAAACAAAATTAACCAAACCAAACCACCACCACCAACAACAAAAAAGCAGTCAACCAAACAAAAAACCCAAACAACAACAACCCAAAATACTAAACCGAACCAAACAAAAAAAATCGCAAACCAGAAATTTTAGTAGATAGTTTGAGGTACAGATCCCTAAGCCAGAGCTATACTAACTGCCATTATCTCAGTGGCTTTTCTTCCACTAAGATCAGCTTCTGATCTTAGAATTTTACAATTTTTAGAGATAAAACAGCAGAGGACAGGTCCATCTTGTAACAGCAATGCAGTTTGCAAATAGATATGTTAAATATGATTGCCTCCCTTAAATGTCTTCTCTGCTACCAAACTGATGCAACTTTGTTCACATATTTGTGAAATTTGCTGACTGTCACAGTTGCTTAACTTTAAAAATGATCATTATAGATAATTGGAGCGAGTTGTCCAAGTGCCTCTTATGTGAAGTTATAATCCAGAGTACTAGTTATTGTATATCCTTGAGCAGAACCCTCAGGCTTACATTTGTAAAGATTTTTCTTTAACTACATGTTGAATTTGAAAATGCTGCGTACACTAAACCCTCAGCAATATGTGTGGAAAGGAAGGCAGAGCTGGAACTCAGTCTTTTTCAGTCTTCAGAGGTAATCATTTAAAAGGGAGATAAAAAATGTAAGATTTTTTTTTAAGCCTAGTTGCTATATTTTTTAATGTTTTAATGAAGTTTTTCAGGTGACTGCTTCCTGAGTGACATACTGACACAGTGATGGCATGCACATCTGATTATATCAGTCCTGAGAGAACGAGATTGACTGGGAGGAGATGCATAGCACAAAAATAATGGGGTGGGAGGAGGAGGGATTGTTCTGTCTGATCAGGACACCCTTGCCAAAAGAGAGTGCTCCAGCTCCTCTATTCAGATGTTTCCTCGGTTTTTGTCTATTTCAGATACAAACTTCCGACAGGTTGTCTGGTGCAAAAATTCAGAAAGCAGAAAAAAATCCCACAGCTGATCTGCATGAGCTGGATATGTAAGAAAGTGAAAGGCATTGATCAGCTCTGTGAGTGTTGCACTTCATTTGGGAAGGCCTGCTCAGTGTGTTTGAGTACAGGGATATTAGAGCTTACTTTTCCAGCAGAGGTGTGTTGGTTTGTACACCAAATTGAAAATTCATAGCTGGCACAATAACTACTGCAGATGACTAGTTTATACCTGCTGAGTGCAAATCCCACAGGATGCTTTCATAAGCACTGGGTTTAGAATATTTCAAAGATGAAGCACTTTTACAATTTTAAACACCCAAGATTTAAATTCGTTATTCTAACCATTTCTCAGCTTTCTAGGTAGAAAGTGCTCTAAGCAAACTTTTCTTAAATTAAAAAAATGGCATTTAATTATTCAATATTACATATCTGAAGTGCCTGTAAAGAGGAGTAATTCTAATTTCTGATCTCTTTCCCAGAGATTCAACAGAAGCTAGCACACTCCACGAGAGATACCTATACTAATGACTCCTTTGAACAATTGGGTTCAACAATTCTACAGACTGCCTGGGTAAGAATATGGGATTAGCATTCATAGCCCCAGACATCACATTTGAGATCATTCTCAAGCCCTACTGCCCTCAGCCAGTGGTCTTTAAAATGTCAAAAGATTGTGCTTATTGTTTCTGTTATTACAGTGCAGGAAAAGAAAATGTGCCTAAAAATGTGTAGTCTTTCTAGACAACAAAAGACATTACATCCTGCCAAAGGTATTAGTTGAGGAACATTAAACCTGCAACACTTGAAAAGCTACAAGTCAAGCATTCTATCTAAAATATCATAATATGATGCATACCTAATAGCTGAGTGTGGCTATACATGGCTTTCTAAAGACAAAGCTCAGACTCTGCTCCTCTAGCCATCTGAACGCAATCCCCATGCTGTATTCTCATAGAGGCCCAGCCAAATAAGAACCACAATGCACTACAAGTTATCTACCATAAAGGAGTTTTCAAATGCAAATAAAAAATTAAAAAGCCATTAGAGGAAACAATGGAGTAAATGGTCTTTTTCAATACACTTACCTGGAAAAGATATGTCTATCTCTGACTAGATCCAGATCTAGAGCTATATATCTAGAGGAAGATCTAGATATATAATTTTTGCCAGATAGGATTTTTTTTTATTTTGGTAGAAGTTCTGAGAATGCATTTATCAATATATTTATTTTATATTTTCATAAATGCTATAGAAATTTATGTTGAAATCAAGACTTCTAATCCAATACAGTGATCACCTCATGTTCTGTATTTTAGGATGAGTTATTAACTAAAGCAGCCTCAGCCTGCTTTAGTCAATAAACTTATTTATGAGAGGAAGAGAAGTAACCATGAAGTCATAGAGTCAGAGAAATTTTGTCTGGAAGACATCATACAATTTTACCTCTTGACTGAACCAGGACTACCCTAAAGACTGGATTGATTTTCATATGCAAATTTCCTTCAGGTGTCTGCAAAAAGGTTCTAAAGAAAATGGCCATTATCTTTTCAGTCACTGACCCATGGCTGACTGATCTACAGTTTCCTGGTTTCTCTTTCTTTCTGAAGAGAATCATATCTCATAACCTTTTGCAGAGGTCAGACTTTTTTTTTTTTTTTTTCAGATTTCCAGTCAATGGAATATTTCACAAACCATGAGTTCTTCCAGCATCCTCAAATATTTCATGTCTGGTCTCATGGATGGGAGCAAAATAAGATTTCCCAATTAGTCTTTATTGTTCTTGGTTATCCTTCTGCTTCCCAATCCATTTTGATAGGCCCAGATATCTGTGATATATGGGTGTTTTTTAAACACATCCATGCATGAATGCCAACAAGTGCATAAAATGAGCATGAGAAAGATAGAGTGCTATAATCAAAGAAAAAAAGCAAAGCAGAGTGGGAATAAATGACAGCATAGAAATTATATTTATTTAGTCAGTAGGAGAGAATTGAGCATAGTTAATGCTCATCTTGGTATTTTCTTTATTAAATAGGTATTTTCTTTATTTCTTTATTAAATATGTTTCCCTGGAGGGAAAATAATTGCAAAATGAGAAAAAGTTTTCTTTTTATTAAGAAATAAAGCAAGATGTTAAATGGCAGGCCCAAGTAGGAAGTCATGATCACTGGAAGTTTGCTGTCACTCACCTTCCTCTAGTGAATTAATTTGCCATAAAGATTAGAAATATCATCCTTCGTGTCAGAACCAAACCCATTAGATTTGTATCAAAAGGATGAAGGGGATTTTCAGACTTATCTAGAAGCTCTTAAACTTCCGTAATCTTATTCAGCAGCTGAGTTTCTTGGATTCTAACTCAGTGTTTGAACTGATGGATATTAACCTGTTAAATTTATGCGCCAAATGAAGTGTTTCAAAACACCAACTGAAAAAAAGAAATAAAAAAACTATTTGAAAACTACATATGAACTTCTTTCAAATTTTAGATTACTGTAAGTCCACAAAAGATAAATTGTTACAGCTAAAATTTGCAGCACAATTTGATTTTAATTTCTGTCTTTTTTTCAGTTTCGGTGTAATACATTTTGGAGTTTGATCTGGACAATTGTTCCATTTAAAAAATAAACAAACCCTAAAATATTATCTCAGTTTGAAATGGAACCGAATTTTCCTAGTAATCAGTAACATAGTACCTTTTAAAAAACAAACAGAACTGACTTGACATATTTTAATAGCTTTCTTTCAAAGGAGAAGAAGAAGGAGTAAAAAAAAAGTGAAAGAGCCATATTAAAAAGCACAGATATATTATGTTTCATTCGGAAGATAACATAATCTAGTAAAATTGTTGCAACATTGCATTCTGTATAAGATTATAATTGTTAAAATGTTAACAAAGTTTCCTGTTGCAATTCTGTTTAATTCAAGCAGTCTACCATAGAGATGGGTAAAATTATTGTTTTTATTTTTTTTACATTTGAGAAATCTTCAGTAAAAATCTTTTGGCAATCAGTGGGGCATTATGCTTTTATCCTGTCTTGCTGCCAAATAGAGTAGCCTAGCAGTGAAAACTCAGAAATGGAATTTTGAAATATAGCTTAAATTTATTTGAACCAGTAGGGTACAGAGTACAGCTTCATTAATCAAGATGCACAGCAAAAATAATTGAAATAAAAACTGTTGTCCCTAAAAGTGATGTTTATGGTCTCATGCAGTAGAAGTAGTTATTATGGTTCCAGAAAAGGTTAATGCAACATTTTATATTAAACTCAGCTCCAGATTAAGTATCAAGGTTTTCTGATAACAATTTGAATTTCCACGTGTGCTACTTGTCTAAATTTTCATTATATTCAGCAAAGAACTAAATTTGCAGTCAATAGAATTGATCTTTTTTGAAAGCAGACGTATTTGACCAAAACCAAGGGTGTTAAAAAAAGCACTTTAGAACCAAGATTTTTGACAGACTATGCTACAGATCTTTGCTCTCCTTTTCTTCAGAAAGTGTCCAGTTTGAATTCTAAATTGTAAATAGAATCACAGAATAGCTGAGGTTGAAAAGTATCTCTGGAAATATTGTAGTGCTACAGAAAGTAGGTCAGGTGGAGCAGGTTGCTCAGAATGCCTTCAGTCGGGTTTTGAATACCCCTAATGGTGGATATTCTACAACCTCTCCAGACTTGTTCCAGTGCCTGATCACTATCACCATAAAAAAAAAAATGAAGATGCAGTGTGATAGGATTGTATGAATGCTTTTTCTTAGGAATTAAGGTGACGATTTTAATGTAAAACAATTTGGTGAAAGGTATTTTATACCAAATAAATAAACCAAATACCTCGAGAGGAAGAAAAGAGAAAATAATGTGAGAAAAGTACACCTGTAAACATAAAATCACACACTAGAATATAACGCATTCTGAATTTGTATTCCTTCAACTTATATTCTCAGCCATGGCAGTCTGAGAGAGCACCCTGCTTAGCAGTTTGTAGTCTCTCAAACAAACTGAAGCTCAATAAGTGCTAGCATTAGTCGAGCTGCACACATGGGGGGTTGTGTGAGGGCTAAGCAACAGTCATCAGGCTACACAATTTTACATTTTAGACCTTATCCCTTAGCACCAAGCTCAATACCTAAGAAAGGAGCTAGAAATTTATGAGGAGTGAGCTAACTTTGTGAAAGATTTTTAGAGAAAACCAACAGGAAATACTGAGCACAGAGGGAAGTCCAAGTTCCTGCCATTCTCTGGGAACTACAACCTCCCAAACAATAGTACTTATAGAAAAGTTTATTTTTTCCTTCCTCAAATTCACTTTTGAAAACCAACCCTTGAAGAAGAAAATTCAACAGATTTGCTCTATAATATAGTTTAAAACTCATTATTGCCAAAATTATTCCAAGAAAGAAAAGGATGATATTTTTCAGGCAGAGCGCTCACGACAGGTCTGGGAATTGTAAACCTAGATTTGTTGGAAGCCCATGTACTTTACAGGTGGTCTGTGAACAGAGACTCTGAGTTTATTGATTATTCTAGGAAATTACTTGTGTCATTTCCTTCTATTGAAGTTTCTGTAAAATAAGAAAATATCTTGTATGGGTAATCATTACTACAAAACCAAGTGGTCAGGCTATTATAAGGTGAATTGCCACTCCTTCAGCTATGACAACCTCTTATGAAGCAACTCTCTTGAATTTTCAGAATATGCTAAGCATCAGGTATTCAAAATCTTTTTCATTTTTATGGCAATGCTCTGCTTTTTCAACTTATGACTACATCCATCTTACTAACTAAATTGGATCAGGGCTCATTCTCTAGTATTGGCAGCATAGAAATGCTTTTTACTACAAAGTTATACTTCCTTACCTCTCAGAATATAATGATCATATTCAAATGGAATTGTTGTTAATAAAGCTTCATTTTTTTTTGGTGAGAATGTAAGTTGGTCATAGGAAAAAGTGCCAGCAAACATTGCACAAAGATTTTAGTAGTGAGAGAAGTATATGCTGGTGCTGAATCCTGTAGTCTTGTCCTGTTTAATTTGTTATTGAAAATGTAAAGAGCAGTGCTTATACAGAAGTTAGAACTGTTATTTCTCAAGCAAGACAGTTATAGATATTTAAAGATACTACTATAAGAGTATATAGATTTTTTTATGGTGATTAAGAAATACTGTTCAAGGAGTAATACCTTTTATCCCAGATTGTATATTTGAACATTGTCCTTCAATTCCACCTACCCTTTTTAAATATTTTTTTTTACTCTTTAAATATTTCTACATTTTCTCAAAGTTTTCAGCAAAATGTATACTCAGGATGCTGCGGACTTCAGGAGACCTTGACAATAATCCGTATTGGATGCAGGGTTCGTTGCCTTGCTCAAGGCTCTTGCACAGCTGCCAGAGATCACATAGTTTTCTACTAATCTCTTAGGGATGCTCAAAGGATTAATTAGTTAATGTGTTTTGAAGTACTTTGAAGATGAAAAGTGTTAAGCATTACGAGAAAAAAGGTTGGGGAGTGGAACTGGGGTTTGATAGGTAGCTGAAACACAGCTTCAAAATCTCTCATTTGTTATTAAGAGCCTTAATTCTCTCTGAATTATCTGTGATCTGGGTTTCAGAACAGTAAGAAAATCTTTAAAACATCACCTTATTCCGTTTAAACTAGATGAAGGTTACACGTTTCCCCTCTGTTCTTTCCCTTTAATTAATTGTGATAAATACAATGGAACTTGCTGTTCAAAGAGATTCAACTGCTTGAATGTTACCTTGTAGTAAATATAAAACACTGTATGCTTGCATGACTTTCCAACAGCTTGCCAAAAGGAGAAAAGAATTGGCAATGTGCCCCAAGAGGAATGGAAAAAGCTTTGAAACCACCACCAGCTGGAGCACTTCAGTGGTGTTTCACTTTATGCCTGAAGTTTGTTGGATCAAAAGAACTTAAATCTCACTGTTGTTGCTTCACAGACTTCTACATACTTAGTGGTGGGGCCATAGCACCAAAGGAGTTAAGGATTGCAGTTTAGCAGGTGGAATGTGGGTAATAATACCACAGAATACAAGAATACAAGAAGAAGGGAGTTTAAAACTGCTCCCTTTTTGTTCAAGTGTTGAAGCTACAGACATAGGCTTTTGCCTTGTATGTGACTTCTCTTTATCAAAGCTGAGGTGCCCTTATCTCAGAACTGTGAATCCAGACATAACCTCTAGGCTGAGTGTTTCGAATGAGCTAAAGAAGAGGAAGCATAAACAGTTTTCCACTTCTACTTACAATGCAATGAAATGTGTTTCCACTTGTATTGACCGTAAATTGCCTCCAGTCTTTTGGAGACCTCCTGCCTCAGATTCTGCTGGAGCCTCTTAACAGGTAAAAAATCAACCAATGTAGCACAAAAAAACACATGCAAAAAAGCCCTCATCTAATAGAAGTTCAACGTACCTGCCCTTACAGACCACTAGTTTATAAATATTATAATAGTGAAAATAGAGATAGAATCTTGTTTCTTAAAACAAAAAACACACAAAAAAAAAAAAAAGGAAAAAATGAAGAGTGAGAAATATTTCTCTTGGTAATAAGTCAGTTATGCAAAATGGCATTACACATTTGTTTTTAGAATGCCATAACTGAACTTCAAAATAAGTATTCTTCATCTTCTGCCTTTATTTATATCCTTTCTTATGATTCCATGACTTCTAAATTCAAAAGAGAAATCAAATCAAAATGAAAAGGCAGGAAGTTTCAATATTCCAACAAGACATAGAAATGAACATTTATGTAGTTTGGAGTTTTTGGTGGTATTTTAATATGCATAAAAGTAGAAAAAAATCCTGATGTGTCAGTATTTCTAAAAATGCTTTGAATTGCCTTCTCTAGTTTGATCATAAGAGACAAGAAGACTATCTCTTCACAGCCTGACTAGGTGATAAATGCATTTTAATGGAATTGCTTATAACACCACTACTAAAATCACATTGATTAAATAACTTTGTGTTTGAACTAGTGAGCTGGTCTTGATGAAAAAAAGAACTGCCTCAAAAATGTTGACAAGATGATTAAATTACCTTTACAAATACATCCTATCACATATGGCGACCGCACCTTTAATTTTAGAGTGGCTTTAAACCTATTAAACTCCAATAATAATTATAATAATAACAACCAAATTAGCAATACCTATAGTATTGCATATCTTCTTAGGTATCTATTTGTTTGAAAGACCAGAACATGCTTTTGTTCTGTTAATACAATTGGTGTTTTGAATTATGTCAGCAATTATTGTCCACCGTAACATTTTTTGCCTTTTATCTTTACAAAGTTGATCACATTTTATTTCATCATTTATACTTCTGTAATCCAAAATGCTTCTTTTTTCTAAGACCTTAAATACAAAGAAAGTCACACAAAATAATAGTTATAGTGTTGTTTCAGGCAGCAGAATATTTTAGAATTGGATATAAGTGAAAATTTGAAATGCATCATTTTAATAGCAGGAGGTGAATATTAATACTATAATGGCAATATGAGGTCAACAAAATACTTGTTCAACCTGCTAAATTTTCTCCAGCATTAATCAGTAGCACAGGGTATGAGAACAAGAAAATGCATAGGGATAGCTCCCATCAGTATGTAGTTTAGGCACTTTTTGCACAATAGATGGTAAAGCTTTTTGCCATTTGTTTTTTTTTTTCTTCCATGAGTTTGTTTTGTTCCTTTTTGAGCCTCCAACAGTTTTGCTATCAACAGTATGTTTTTGACAAGCTGTTGTGTGAAGCAATACATCCTTCTGGTAGCGTTCCATCCCTCAGCTGCTATGAATCTACACAGCTCATGCTTTCTAAACATGTACTTTCTAGACAGTCCTTAACTGCAGCATCACAGTTTTTAAAAGCTGCCTGATGTGAGCAGAATGATTCAAATTGTATACAGCAAGTTTTAGATATTGCACACCTATCCGATATAAAAACAAATGACACCGACCCACGTCCCCCACAAAATTCCAGATCATGAGCTGAAGCACTGTCCCAGATCACTTAACTGTTAGCCTGATCCCACACATGCCTGTGGCTCATATCAGCTGACACTATCTATTTCAGATAAATTTTCTGGAGGATAGTATATATTGACCACCATTCCAAGAGCTGGCTGTGACTCACCTGTTAAAGGTGTACACAGAGTTCATGCACTTGAATGGAAGCTAGGATACAAAATTTGGTCTCAGGGTTTAAGAATGTCCATGGCTGAATGTGGACATATGAGGTCAGCCTAAATGCATTTCTAGGTAAAATTCTCAGACCTACATATTTTTTTTTTTCAAAAACCAGAACCGAATAAATGTAAGGGCAACTTTGTTAACTTATGTCTTTGTCATTAAGAAGCAACAAGATGCCTACATGTTAAATGCTTTTTTATTACTAAGTAAAAATAATTATATAAATATAGTTTCTTAGTCTATATGGTCAATACTAATAATAACAGTAAGCTAAGCCTTGCAACTAACTGAGCAGTATGGCCTGCTCCTGTCAAATATTTTATCTTGATGTCATGGCAGCAGTCCATGTCATTTGAAATAAGGAGTGATAATATTTGAGCAAATACTATAGGTATAGCTTAGCTGAACCATTCTGTGTACTAAAGCTGCTGAAATCTCAAGTCCTATATTAATTGATTTCTTTAATGTGTGCTAAAATATTTGCCAATATTTCATTTCATTGCCTTCATAAATCTAATACAATGCTTTTCCGTCTGAATCAAACACATTTTATCTCAGATCACAATCTTTCCATTTGATTAAGACTTTGCTAACACATTTTAGTCTTTCACCTTAGTATTGCCACAGCTTCTGAAAAGATATTTGACAGAGTAGATTGAACATTTCTGGGTTTATTGCCATTCTTTTTTGAGACTCTGACTTTGGGAAAACATTTTGCTTCTGAGTTGACAGCTTTATTCCAACCCTAAGGCATCTGTGATAATTAATAACTGTGTCAGATCAGTTCATTCTAAACAGATGTGCTATGCAGGGTTTTTCCTTATCTCCCCTGTTTTCTACCTTGGTAAATGACCTTTATTAAATTATGTTTCAAACCAGGAATTCATGACATTCAGATTTCATAGGGCAAGATGAGAATGCTATTATCTCAGCTCATACAAGAAGCTGTATTATTCTATAGTATTCTGAGTGTATCTGACTCGCAGGCTTTTGGTTTTGTGTCTTAATGCAGGTTTTGGTGGAAGAAACATTAAGACCAAATCAGAATAAAATATTCCTCTTTCATTCATTTTTCATTTCTCCTCTTTCTTTTTTTTTTTTTTTTAATTAAGGTATACAAATTGGTTTTATCTGCTTATATAGTCATTTCCTTCAACATTAAAAGATTTTTTCACTTTTTTCTCATTTCTTCTTAGTTATTGTCTAAACTAGAAACTATTTCCTTAAGAAATATATTTTAGAGATGTTATGGGAGAGTGTTTTATACACTAATATTTCATACCATTTTGTTCTCCTATCTGAAAAGTAGAAGGAAAAAATGTGAGTGTCAGAGATCTACTTATCATTCATATATACTTCATGGTTTTTTTGTTATATGATTTCAAGATTAAATAAGGGAGAAATTCATAAATTGGCCACAATATTTACAAAAAAAAAAAAAAAACTGTAAGGAAAGGGTAAACAAACCCATCTAACCCCACCAAGAGCATCAAGTCATCAGGTCATGATTACATTTAAAAAACCTTCTCCTGCTTGGACTCAGTTTGAGTCACATTTCCTGACAAGAGTCTGCTCCCGTGAAGGCTTTCCATGAGCTCACAGTTTCCTCCAGGGCACACTCACTACACTGTGGGATACTGCATGGGCTGCAGGTGGATATCTGCTCCTCTGTGGCCTTCCATAGACAGGGGGAGAACCCACTTCACCTTAGGCTGCAGGGGAATCCCTGCTATCACGCCTGGAGCACCTCCTCCCCACTGATCATCTCTGACCTTGGTGTCTGCAGAGCTCTTCCTTTTCTCTCACTTTTTTTCCTTACTCCTCACCACTTGTGCAGTGTTATTCCCACTCTTAAATACACTTCCTTGTGTATTAAGGTGTCACCCTTTGGAGTCCAGGGCGCAGAAGAGCTCACAGCGTGTCATCTGAAGACGGCTGGAAGCAGCATGGCTGGGACAACCCCAGCCCTAACTCCGCCCTTCCATGTGTACATATATTTGTATGCACATTTTTTACTGTAACTATAATTAAAATCATGAGTATTAGGAGAGTACAAGAAACTTTTTTAGCCATCATGTACTAACAGTCTTTATAAAAAGTGTCATCAACTTCATGTAATTTCTAGGAATTCAAATTCAGCTCTTAAATTTAAGTGATCCTCACTTAGCTACTGCAGTGAGAGAGATTGTACTGTTTACCAACTTTTGAATAATTTTACCTTTTTGCAAGGGTTCTTTAACATTTTATTTTAACTTTATAAATAGACATTTCATTAACCATGTGGATATAACTCAAAACCAACAAAAAACCCCTAAAATGTTGGGGGGGAAAAGTTGGACAGTGTAATTAATATAAAAGCCATGTGAAAAAAGATGGCTAGGGAGTAAGAGAAAATTTAGAAAAAAATTTCATAACCATGTTTTTAACAAATTGATTCCATGCTTCAAATTCTTATTTATTTACTTAGGTTGTTTTTAATTCTATTTATTTACTTGGCTATGTTTTCTCCCCTTCTGAAATAACAATAGGAGTGGTAGTCTCTCTGCTGAGTACATTTAGTGCATTACAGCATACAAACACATCAGAGTCACCTAGACAATTCTACAACCTTCTAAACCTGCATAAATAATTAGAATAAACTATTCCATACAGTTTAAGCATCAAAGACTGCACCTGATCTCCTCTACAGATATGGAGAATCCTTTGCTGGAAACATAAAGTCCAGACTGTGAAGACTAAAAGAAGAACTTCTAAATAGGCATCTCATATTAACCTGTGGTGGCTTATTACTAAAGGGTGAAGCCATAAAACATATTTTATCCTCTGCATAAGCATCTATATTTGTTTTGCATCTCTGAGAAATTATTTCTTTAAGTTTTTTTCCACTGGGTGGACCTTTGAGAGGTGAATTAACAGCATAGTAAAATTTTCCTTTAAGCTTTGTTGGAAAGAAGATAAATATATTTAATCACATAAGTCTCAAAAGACAGTGTAGTTTGCTTAGACAGGTTGAAGGCGATGTCAACCTGTTTTATTCAGTTAGTGAATATATAATTCCTTCATAAATTTTTAAAAGGTACAGATAATCAGCTTTAGTAGCTGTGTTCCCTTTTAACTGATATCTGTGCACTCCTATGCTTGGACAGTTTGCCTTCTCCATGATTCTTTATATTTTAATAGGTTAGATATTTCACACATAGTTCTAAATGTCCTACGGGTTGCCTGCATAAAGGTCACTTGTTATCTCTTTATCTTGAAAGAGGCTGGACTTCTAAAGTAGTAATTAATTTTCAAATTTATTTTTTGCTTACTTACAGATTCTTCCAAAATTAGTAGATCATTCTTGGTTCCTTTTCTCTCAGTAAAGCATGTGTGTTTACTGTATTTCTGATTCTTAATAAGTCAAACAATGTGATATTGAATATACTTGAAAGATTAAGTGAAATGGATAACTTAGCAAGTTATCTATTTTCTGACAATTTACTCTTATTTTTTTTTTCCCCCACAGCCCCAAGTCATATTTAGTTCATCTCTTCAGCTTGTAAAGCTCAAGGTCAGAGCAATGTGAAGATGAACAGTGATAGAAAGCTAATATACAGTAATTTATCTTATGCTACTGGTTTGTAGTCCTTTCCAATTAAAAAAAAAAATCAAAGTTTCTTGAAAATTTTGAAATCAAAACTGTAATGAGATAGATCACAAATGGTTGAATTTAGCCACGTGGGCCCTTCAGTGAAATAGCTGAAAAATAAATAAATTAAATAAATACATTAAATAATAATAGTTTCACTAAAAAACAATCTGAAGCTTGTGAACTTGCTGCAAGTTTCCAGAGGTTTCATTCCTTTATTTTTTTTCTAATTCTTTGGGAAAAAACACCAATCTCATTATTACTTCTTTTTGTAGTTATTAAATGAAGTGGTACGAAGAGAGCTGCATATTAGAATGACTCTAAAAGGAAAAGTGGAATGGAGGTTAATATAAAATCTGATATATAATCTGGGGGTTTAGCATATCCTTAGAGTGTAAAAGTACATTTAAAAATCTATCAATGTTCTTTGGAGGTTTGCTTAGGAGTTCTAACAAAACTTCTTTATTTTGGGTTTCAGCTTACTCAGTATTTAAGATAAAAAGTCAATTTTGAGTCTACTACCTTTTTTCTTGTTACAATGGCAAGCCAAATATTTGAAAAACAGTGAAATATTTTCTATGTGGAAGTTAAATGAGACTAGTTGAACAAACATATAGGCCATCAGATTGATTTAATTGCTTGAAACCTAGAAAACTCTCACACCATTTGCAATGAGAACTACTGACTAGTAATATACCTGGACTTCAGTAAGGCTTTTGACATGATCCCACACATTCTTGCCACTGAATTAGAGTCATAGATTTGAAGGATGGACCTTTAGATGGATAAGGAAGTGGCTGGATGGTCACACCCAGAGTTGCAGTCACTGACTCAATGACCAAGTAGAAAGCAGTAAAAAATGCTGTTCCTCAAGGGTCCATACAGGGTCCAATAATGGCAATAAGAGGTGGGATTGAGCGCATCCTCTGCAAGTCTGCAGCTGAGTAGTGAACTTGCCAGACTAGAGGGATGGGATGCCATCCAAGGGAGCCATGACAATCCAGAGGAGTGGTGCTTCTGAACCTCATGAAGTTCAGCAAGGTCAAATGTAAGGTCATGCACCTGGGTCTATGTAATTCCAAGTATCAATACAAACTGGGGGATTGATGGACTGAAAGCAGCCCTGGGGAGAAGAATTTGGGAATATGTGAGCTGGCAACGTGCACATGGAGTCCAGAAAGCCAACCCATATCCTGGACCGCATCAAAAGATGGGTAATTTTCCCTCTCTCTTATGGTCTTAGAGTGTTCTAGATTGTGTATAAGGAAGAAAATTTTTACAGTATGGGTGGTGAGCCCCTGAATCAGGTTTCCCAGAGAAGTTGTGAATACCCCATCACTGGAAGTCTTGAAAGTCATGTTGGACAGGGCTTTGAGCAACCTAATCTAATGGACGATGTTCCTGCTCAAGGTAGAGAGGTTGACCAAATGACCCATAAAGGTCCTTTCCAACTCAAATAATTCTCTGATTCTATAAAATGTCTCCATTTTTATTCATTTTGTTTAGCTTCCAGTTTTAGGTCTAAAGGATATAAATCAGCTATGGGTTCAATATTACATATTCCAGAGAATAGTAAATATTTTGTATATTCTACTGTATCATAGACAGGATTACATATAAAGTTTTCTCTGTTTAGGTAACAGAATTTAGTCCTGTCTACATACTAAATTCCTGTGCTGAAATTTTCCAGAAGTTACAGTTTGGGATCTGAAGGATCTGTGCTATTTTCTATGCTTTTTCAAAGCCAGTATTGCAGGTACTGTTAGAAACATAATAAAAGTGGTTTAGTGTTTTTCATAGATTGGACTGTCGGTTATGGTAGGGTATTATTCTTTCTTCTTCTTTTCCAGAAGACCTATACATTCTGTATACTGTATACATTCAACTCAGAGGACAATGAGAAGTAAATTAATTTTTTTTCTTGAGACTTGGAAGAAATTAAATACCACTTTTCCTCCCATACCCACATTGCGAGTGTTGTTTATCTCAGGATAATTTAGAAAATGTGTGGTGACAACAACATGTACTTCAAAATATCATGATGAAGCGGAATTTTCAGTTTGGAATTTTTTTAAATGCACAGGATAAGTAAAGTATGTACATAAAAAATTTGATTCTGTGTGCTTCATAAGAATGATCATTTCTATGACTGAGTGTCGATAACTGAGGTCATACTTGGTAATAGTAAATTTTTTATTCTCTTCCCAAAAGGAAACCGGCATCTTAGTCTGATCACTTTAGATGTATCCATGTCAACCCTGTACTTGAATAATGAACCTTAGGGAAAGCAAACCTATCACCAGCTTTTGTGTTCTACTGTGAAAACACTGATGAGTATATAATTGAGGTGACATTGGCAAAAAGCCTACGCATTTTTTTCTTAACTAAGACAGTCCTCTAATCCATGTAGGATTGTTTGAGACTGCAACAAATCAAAAGGAAAATTGGGGTTTAGGGATTTTTTGCTTGTTTGTTTGTTTGTTTTGTGTTTGGATGGGGTTTTTCGTTTGTTTGTGGGGTTTTTTGGGGGTGTTGTATGTTTGTTTTGTTTGTTTTGGGGTGTTTTGTGGTTTTTTTATTTCTTTTTTTAATTTTAATGAAAGAGACTAGAGCACTCTTAATACAACAGTAGGGAATACTAAATGGACATAATATGTAACCAAATATTTAAATATTTAAAATATAATTAACTCAAATCCCTAAATTCTTGTTTTATTAAATTTGCCTACAGCACAGAAGAAACAGAAAGCTGAAATGGATGACAAGGAACTGGGAACTATTACTTCAGTCTCAGGTGGATGTTAGACATACTGAGAAAAAAGCTGCCACATGTGATTCAGTCAGCTGTTAAAGCTATGAATGTTTGCTCTTTGTTATGACTGGGGTTTTTTGTTTTATTTATTTCGTGATGAACATCGTGAATGTTTGATGACTGCTAAGAGTATTTAACTATGAAATCATGTAAGTATCCCTTGTTTTGCCTTTGAGCTGAATAGATTAGCCATAGACACCTATATTATACTAATGATAATTTTCTAACCTCTACAGCCTTGCCCTTTGGATTTTGGGGTTTTCTCTCTCTTTTAGTTTTTGAGTGATGAGAGTTGGAGGTTTTTTTTAAATCTCATTTTTACAGTCTGAGTTGATAAAAAAAAATCTTTCTGTTCCTTTCTTTATATATCTCAAAAATATTATAGGAAATCAACACAAATATGACAGATACATCTATCATCACTGGCACATCTGATGGTGGGTGATAATGACATGTTTCTTCAGCTGTTTAAAGTGATGGAAAGATTCTATATCTTGATACGAAGAACCAATCTTTCTTCTGATTTTTCTAATGTATTACATTAACTGAAAGTTCAAAGCAATGGAATTGACCTTGTACATCTAAAAATAATTTTCCCTGAATGGAAAAAGAAAAAAAAAAAAAAAATCTCTTCTTTCTGAAGTCAGGCCATTGGAAAGAGTTTGCCCTGAGATCCAGGAAGACTCTAAGAATGAGAAAACAGACCATCTCTGAGGACAACGCTATTTTATGTACTGGCAGAAGATTACATTTTTAATAAATGATACCACTAGGATACTATAGAAACATAGAATGAAGCATAGACCAAACATACAGCAAAAGTAAACAATGTAGAGTTCAAATTTTACCTGGGAAGTTGAATAAAATGCTAGATTAAGTAAAGAAAATTGATAGTTAAGAGTTATCTGATCCTAATCAAGGCATTTCTTATTGGGCAAAGAGAGAAGTAGACATATAATAATGGCAAAATCTGCAGGCACATGGAACAGAATGAAAACTAAAGTCAACAAGCTCTTTATGGAACTTCTAAGAGGTCACAGAAAATGCTTAAAATGTTTGAAAGGAATCCATCTAAAAGTCATTGGTGTCTTACTTAAAAAAAATTACTCAGATAGCTCACAACTCACTCATTATGAGAGGTGAGGGTGGTAAGAATATGATTTCTTTACTTTTTGGCAATGTCACTTTGAGATAAAGGTCATTGGGCAGCAGCAGCTCTTCTTGAGCACCTTTCCTGCCCACAGGTGTGTTTATATTCATTGTCATTTAGCTAAAGTCCAGAAATGCGTAACTGAAAATGTGTCTAAATTTATTAGCAGACTGAAAATCTGGAAAGGTTTCCTAAGAGCAACCTCTGGTTTGTATATCTCGCTAATGCCCGGGTGCACCTCGTAAAGTTCAACAAGACCATGTGCAAGGTGTTGCACTAGAGCTGGGACAACCCCCAGAATCAATACAAGCTGGGGGATGAATGGATTGTGAAAAACACTTTTAGAAGGGCTTGAGGAAACTAGTAGATGAAAATTGGACATGAGCTGGTAATATGTGCTCGCAGCCAGCCAAATCCTCGGCTACATCAAAAGCAGTGTGCCCAGCATGTTGAGGAAGGGGATTCTGCCTCTTTGTCATGCTCTCATGAAAAGTCACCTGGAGTGCTGTGGCCAGTTTTATGAAGCCCCAACATAAGAACACGTACCTGTTGGAGTGAGCCCCAAAAAGGGACACAAAAATGATCAGAAGTCTGGAAAGGGACGTTTCTTTTTCAAATCCCATAGTGACAGAACAAGGGGAAACAGTTTTAAATTGAGAAAGTGCAGGTTGACATTGGGGCCAAGGAAGAAATTTTTTACACTGAGGTTGGTGAGACACTGAAACAGGTTTCCCAGCAAAGCTGTGTATGTCCCCCCATTAGAAGTTTTCAAAGTCAGGTTTGATAAGACTCCCAGCAACCAGTGCCAGTGGAAAGTGTCCCCACCTTTGGCAGTGAGGTTGCAACTAGATGATCTCAAAGGTCCCTCCTAACTCAAACTATTTTATGATTATATTTTATGATTCTATAAACTTCCCTTATAGCTCCAACTTTCGGGGAATTTTTTTGTACTGCATTTTAAAACTTGTTTTAGAAGCCTTAAACAAAATAGAAGAAAGATTGAGCATTTATTCTAAGAAAGAAACTGGTCAATAAAAAATGATGAAGTAATTTTTTACAGTGTAACTAGTAAAAATTAATTAATAGGACAGTAAGAATAAAAATATATCTGATGAAGTCTTATAGGTCAAATTTAAACCTAAAATGCAAACAACAAAATGCGAGTGTCCAAATGCAGATATCACATATTCTAAGTACATGAGCTGTGAAACTATCACTGATAGCTACTCAATTCAGTGGCCTAACCATATCTCTTTGTTGGTATTTGAGACATCTACATGTGTATTTCAGAGCAGAACTTGTCATATACAATATGAGCAATCTGCTTAGCACTAAAGATCCACAAGAGAATCTGTAAAACTCTCAAGTATCTTGCAGAGCAATGGAAGACCTTCTTTCCTGATCACTTTCCATTTTTCTAAATGCTTTCTGTTTGACATTTAGTCAGCATTAGTCTTCATTATATCTCCAAGTGCTGACACCAAATCAAAGCTTCTGCAGTGGATGTGTCCCTTAAGAAAAAATATGACTCCATTAAATTCTTCTATTGTTCCTGAAGGTGAACAAATTCCATGAAAAAAAGAAATGTAACCACTGTTGCTTCCCTTCGATTTTTTTTTTACTTTTATCTTTTTCATGCTAATGTTGTTCCCCTTCAATAATGAAAATAAAACATAAACATAACGTGTTATATATTGTCAGTTCAAAGTGCTGACATCCTATCAGAACCGTTACCAAAAAAAAATTCTTTGGGCTGTATTTGAAAGTGATCGAAGGCTAATATTTGAACATGATCTAAGGCAAATGAGAATAGAAAAAGCATGGGACAGCATTTTTTACTCTCGGGGCTGGAATTTCAGTGTCAGAATTGGAGTCCATCTTTTGCTTAATTCAGTCTGATTTTACCACACGGCAAGCATGCTGTCTTTTGGCCATACAACATAATCAGTTAAGGGAATTTTCACCTTGTATTAAGATCATGGTTATTAACATTCAGATTCTCAGTTACACTGTGAATTAACTCTTTCTTACTGTATTTCTGAAACTCTTAAATAAAAACAGTATTCTGAAAACATTAAGAGCTTGTGTTTAGAGTAAGAGAAAAAAAGAAACGTTTTTTACTCCTCTTATATGGCAAGTTTAAATTGCCGAGAAGGAAGTTGACTTGTTGGCTTTGTAGGAACTCAATACTCAGTGTCAATATTGGCCATCATAATTAGAGTAACCAGAACTTCCTCTATTCTGACAGAAAAAATGAAAATGCACTTTCAATAATATCTTTGAGTTATATCAGAACTGAAATTCAGAACACTCACAGCTCTAGATCTGAACTTTCATTTCAGATATCAAATAAAACATGACAAAGAATGAAAATGGTGAAAAAGGGACTTTTTCAGAGTGCTCTTTTTCAAACTCTCTGTTGTAATTACAGAAATCATGTTGACTTATGAGTATCTTTTTCTAAGAACCTTCAAAGATAATGTCAGTGTTTCTTCCCAGAATTGCATATTCAGCTGCTAATAGCAATGCTTTTATCCACTGCTTTCAATATTGACTGAGGGAATGCTGCTTGCTAAGAGAAGATAAAAGAGAAGTGTTGTGGGGCTTGTCATTAGAACACAATGAATTATAGGCTTGTTGTGTAAATAACTGATATGTTACTCAAACACCAGTTTACTTTCTGACTTACATTTTAACTGACTCTTAAAATGAGACAGCTGAGGTGACACTGGGGAGACAGAGGAGATCCATACCCAAAAAAGGGATACTAAACAACATACTCAAGTGTCTCAACGTACTGGCTAAGCGTAGTCAGAACTCTTTAGGACCCTGATCATTAAGTAAATACCTAGTGACCTTTGAAATGTGAATGACAAGATTGAACCTAGCATATGGTAACCCTCTTTTCCTCCTATTAGACATTACATTGTATGGAACACTTCTGTCTTTGTAGCAAAATCAAAATATTAGGTCTAAAGACTGTGCCTTGCTGGTTTGACAGATAATTTTTTATGATCATTAAAGAGATTTACACATGTCAGTACTGTCAATCAGATTGGAACAAACAATATCTTCTTCTTAAAGTTGGTGGGGTGTTTTTTTCCCTATTCTTTGTATAAGTCAGTGAGGCAGTGATTTTTAAACATTATTGTATACGTTTAAATTAAGCTATTAGTTTGTCTACATTTCAAAAATGTAATTGGGAATTGTAAGTATTCTTTTATTGTAAATTAAAAGGAATTCAGTCAAGAAAACCAATACTAACTTTATCAAAGTTATATCATTTTTTCAAGAACAGATTTATACCAAACTATTTCAATTTTAATTCATAGTATAAGCCTTGAGAAATTCAGTCTTTCTGACTGACTATAGGAAGTAATTTATTTTCAGTAATCACTTCCATATATCTGTTTCAACAGTGAGGAAAAATTGAAACAACTTTTCTTATTTCTCCCATTTAAAAATTAAAAAAAAAAATTGATGAATTTTTAGTATTTTTAAAGTGGAAATAAAAATGAGAACAGGATAGAAAAGAAATTACAAGTATAGGATTAAAGTAATTAACAAGATTTGCTTTTTATTGGTCACAATTTTAGCAATTCACTACTCATATAAATATTGCTTTTTTTCTATCTGTTGCCATGCTTATTATTGATGTGCAATACTATATCTCTGGAAACCTTTTTGGAAATATAGTTTTAAAAATAGAAAAAAATGAAATTAGTGAAAATATGACTGAAGTGGGTGTTCTGGGTTGGTTCCCCCCATCTAATATGGAACAGCAGTAAATATATAGCTACATAAAGGTTTAATGCATTTTTTAGTCCAAGGCTTGTGATCCATATCCAGCCCGGAAAGATAAGTGTACAAATACCGTACTAGAAAGCACAGAAAGTACAGTTCTGTGGATACTTGAAAGATTTTCCAACAGTTCAAATTAAATACACAAAAATATTATGTACTTTTTTTGTAGTGGGATTTTGTATTTTTTTTTTCACAACTACACTTTTTTTCTGGGAAATAGTTTAGAGCTCAAAAAAATATATTGCTATCTGAAAACTGTTCCCATTTTCATTCTTTGCCATAGTTCTGCATACAGAGTTATACATTGTGGAAATACTGATAAATTACACAATTCTTTCAATACCACTGTGATTCAGGGTTTCAAAAACATCATTCACTTAAATCACCCATCATCACCATCAACCATTTGCAATCTGCATACTATTCCTACAGGGACGTAAAATACCATGTTCACTTAAATGTTTCGATTTCTTGGCATGATAGATAAAATACACTGACTGAAAATGAAATGAAGGAAACTACTGCAATTTTTTGCATCTAACACTGTCAAAAATTACCCTTGAAGAAATAAAACCTACTATTTCATTTAAGTTTCCTTAAAAGGTTTCTAGCAACTATCATGTGTTTAGGGACAATGTAGTAATTTTGAAATACATGAGTTACTGTTGTTCACATTTATTTCGTATTTCTTAGAAGGAGGGTGCTTGGCCTTCCCTTTTTTAATCAGAAGTACTTTGTTTGTTTTTCTTTCAAAATATCAATAGAAATAACCTGCTTCTTTTTATTAAGCTTCCAATTTCAAAAAGGATCCTTAAAGGAGAACTATGCATAAAGCGTAATATACAATCTTGCTAGAGACTACCTACAGCTTCACAAAAGACTTTGTTAAGAATTGTATTTAGAATCAATTTTGACTATTTATTTCTATCATTGGCTTTTTGTACAAGAGAGATTTGAATAACCATAGAGTTCATTTCTAAAGAGATTTCCTGCTTGGACTATAATATCCCCAGCTAGTCATAAACAGCTATTTGCAACAGTACAAGTGGATGAGAAATAAATGGCTTTGATGTCACAATACAGGTTATTACTTCAATTGACGTGCCATCATTGAGAACTGTTAAACAGAAACAGAAAAAAAATAGTTTTATGAAAGCATCCTTACCATTTGAAATTCAATTAAAAGAGTAACAGATTAATTGGGTTTTTTTTGTTTTTGTTTTGTTTTTTTTTTTCTGGTGCATTATTTTGTACTTACTTATAAAGAGATCTTAAAGCTTGCAATGTATTTCTTCTCTGCTCCTTCTTTTCTTAAAAAAAATACCCAAAACCAAAAAATAACAACAATAACAAAAAAACCCAGAACAAAACACAAACCAAAAAACCCAAACAATTCTGCCTCACCTCCATAATTTGTTTTTTTCCCCTCTCCGGAATACACAGGATATTCCTTCATAGAATCATAAAATATCCTGAGTTGGAAGTAACCCATAAGGATCATCAAGCCCAGCTTGTGGTCCTGCACAGCACCATCCCCAAGAATCTCACCATATGTTTGAGAGCACTGTCCAAACACTTCTTGAGCTCATCAGCCTTGGTGTTGCTACCACTTCCACGAGGAGCCTGTTCCAGTTCCTGATTATCCTCTGGGTGAAGAATCATTTTCTAAAATCCAGACTAAATCTCCCCTACACAGCTTCAGGTCATTCCCTTGGGACCTGTCACTGGTCACCACAGAAAACACATCAATGTCTTTGCCTCCTCTTCCTCTCACAAGGAAGTTGCAGACTGCAATGAGGTCTCCCCTCAGTATCTTCTCCAGGCTGAACAAACCAAGTGACCTCAGCTGCTTCTCATACAGCTTCCCTTCAAGGCCCTTCACCATCTTTTTTGCCCTCTTTCAGACACTCTACAGTAGCTTCATACCTTTCTTACACTGTGGTACCCAAAACTGCACACAATAATCAGGGTAGAGCAAGACAATGCCCTCCCTTGCCTGGCTGGCCATGCTGTGCCTGATGCTTGGTCCGACTGGCTTCAGGGCACTGCTGACTCACATTCAACTTGCCATTGATCAGCAGCCCCAGGTATCTTTCTGTAGGACAAACTCAGTGAAATTTGAAGGTGAAACCACCTAATATGTTTGGAGCCCCGAGATGGCTGTGAGCTAAAACATTTATTTGTTTCTACCAAAAATGAAAATATACCCAACAAACTTTAAAATGTCCTGACAGCAACTCTCAGTGGTCAGGGGAGCAGGGATTTTTTTTTGACAAGTAAGAGCTAACACAGATCCAAAAAGAATAGTTTAGACATTACAATGTTTGTAACTGAAAAACTTGGAAGTCAAGTGGCTCTAGGCATGAAACTCACGAAGAGCAAATTATTTCTGGAGACAGTTAACTTGTCAGATTGGCATATACAACAGCTAGGGTGCTAAACTATTGGTCAAAAAATAATATTGGTGTTTCTTGCATAAAGTAAAAGCAAATATCTCTTTAGAACCACGACTCAGTCTGCAACTGTTTTCCGTGTTTCCAAAACAGATTCTATCAGGATTTTATATTTCTTAGGACACACAAATGGATAAGGAGAGAGAGAAAAGCTGAAGTTCTTTCTGTCATCTGAGTATTCTCATGGCTACAAGAACATCTGGGTACATGAGATGGTCTCCTGCGAGGTGAAATGAGATGAGTTTAAAATCTTGCTAGCTAAAATTTATTTACCACTGCTATGTAGTCAGCTTAGCATAAGCAGATCCAGTTGAAAGTTTTCTTTCTTTTCTAGAAAGTCCGATGAAATTGTTGTTTTCTAAAATCTGAACAAACTATATGTTAGAAATATAATTGTTTGCCATCTGCTAAGAGGCTTCTGTCTTTTATCCCATTGCTTCTTTCTCCCATTAAAAGGAAATTTGATTAATAAGCGAGTGAATACTTAAGTCTTCATAGTAGTATCATGGTTTGACTTTTGATTTATTTCTGCAATATAGTGTCACTTAGATCAGACCTCCTTTAAAGTATGTGAATAGAAAAGGAAAAACTAAGGAGGAAAAGGCAAGATATGATTAAAAGTTTGATCCAAATCACATGAAAAAAACTCAATAATTTTATGGGCTTTAGATCTGGCAATTTCATGTCTAAATACTTTGAGAAGCAAAAACTCCTTTGCTCAAGGGCACACTTTATCTATGACCAAGAATCAAAAAGTATATTTTCAGTGTTAGACCGTGACTCTATCCAGAGTCATATATACTTGTTGTGGTCACCCACAACCATAAGTTACATAAGTAACTTAGTCGCAGCTTATGTCACAGTTGCGACAGACACAATACCTTTCAGAGAACTAAACTTTGTTCAAGCAGCTTCTCTCAGCCTTCTATTTTCTTCTACCAGCAGCATCACTCAGCCCTGTTCTTTAGGCAGCAGCATACAGCCTCCTGCTGACTAAACTTTACCCAGTCAGTATCACACAGCCTTCGGATTTGTTCTTCTTTCTGCATGACTGGCTAACTCCTTTCTTTTCCTTACACATCCACCTATCCCTGTCTGTTCAGCATTCAATACCTTACCTTTTCTGTTCCTCTCCCAGCCATCTATCCTAATCAGCAGACTCCAAGACTCTGGCACATCTTCACAGCTCAGCAGGCAGACCTTATCTGACTCAGGGTCAGCCAACTCCCTCTTTATCAGGGCTCGTCTTTATTGGTTACACCTGTGGCCTATCAAGGGTTAGAACTGCTTCTAGTCCTCTTATAGTTAGTATTGCTGCCCCCACATACTGTTATCATAATAATTTTATTTACTAAAATTCAAGGAACATTTCATTTTTACAAGATCACATACTACAAACTTTCTACTGCAGCTCTAATTCAGAAAAGTGTTATGCTTCTTAAGCCTTGCATCTGAACTCTGATGCAGTAGTTCTATGCTCCTTATCACAAAAGTTTAAAATGTTTTTCTTTTTTTTTTTTGTTCTAGATATTGTGGAAAGTTTAACCGCTTATATTTTTTGGACCTGGTTCTACTACCATGTACTTATACTTAAGGACATTGAAATATGTATTTGGTTTTATTTCTGTATCAATTTCAAATAGATTACAGTATTCAGCATTTCCATTTTAATGTATATCTGGCTTTACAAAATAACTTAGCTATTGAAGAAAACAATATATACTACCAAACAAAAAAAAAAAAGAAAATCCAGATTCAAAAATATTGAGGCAAGTTATAGCCATATGAAGAAATAATTAGAGCTATAGGAACGATGGAAGACATGACACTGAAATAGATACAAAATTATATGTCCTTGAGAAACATTCTAGAATAAAGAGACTATTGAGAATATCCACAAATGAAAAAGAAATTTTATGACTGTTCATTAAAAGTCATATTAAACAGCTATATTTCTTGTAGTTTAATCAAAACATACTAATTGAAAAACTTAATTCAAAATCTGTTTCTGTTGATAATCACAGACAATTTGAATAGGCTCAATTGAGTTACCAGCTTGCTCTAAAACCCATCAGCCAGCTGAAAATTTCCTAGTGCCTCCTGTGGTCTTCAAGAATGACGTCAAAGAGTAAAGTCCATCATGAAAAAGTCTTCAAAAACATGTTTAACTAAAACCTCCTTTGACATAAATTTATCATGAACTTAGTTGTATCAAGTTAAATTTTACAAATAAAATTTAAATTGTGAACAATATAAGAATTAGTATGGCTTTTTGGCTTTTATAAAATTAATCCTTTTTTATTAAGAGCAAACACAGTACTCACCTTTTCTAATAGATAGAATGGGCATCTTAAAATATATGGACAATTAAGGACAGAAATAATCTCCATCAGTATTTCTCTTTTATTTCTGTACTTCACAGCTTTTCAGTAGATTTAACATCTTTGTTTAGAGTTCTTTGAATGCCCAGAAAATGTCTATTCAAATTGAAGGTGCTGTCCGTTATTGTCCATGGTTAATGTATTTAAATTAGTAGTAGCCTTGGGAAATGCTTTTGTATGCTGCTGCCAACTGTTTCTTCTTTCTGTTGACAATGGTGTATGCTGTAGTCAGTCACAAGGAAAGTTTCTAGGTTCTGTCTAAGAAGAGGACTCACATCTTCTACCTCCTCTGTGAAGTCTGCCAGTCTATAACATTTTCACACTTACTCATTTGGGCTCTTTCTTTTGTAAAGGTCTCTGTTGCTTTTAGTAGGAATGAAAACTCTGTCATGGTCACAAAGAGAAAGCTTTGAATGTCATTCTTTCCCTTGCTGCAGCTCTGTTACCTGGGGAAAAAAAAAAATCTATTCTTTAAAAGGAAAGAAGTTCTAGAAGACTGGATTGCTTTTTAGATAAACCTTGACAGGCCAGAAGAATGTGCTATCTCTTTCTTGAATGAAAGTTCAAGAACGTTTAAATACAAAAAAACCAAACCTCACATGACAGTATAGGCTGAGAACCAAGAGGCTTGGAAGGAACTTTGCATTAAAAACGCCAAATGATCTAGGCAGACAAAACAATTGGACATGATTCAAAAGTAGACTCTTGCGGAAATTAAGGCCAACCAAACAGAAGGACATTCTGGTGACAGCATAAGCACAATGAGCTGAGGAATTGATTGCCACCCTTTGTTTGGGAATTATAACCCTGCATCTGGAGTACTGTACCCAGTTTAGGTTTCTCAGCTTAAGAAAGACAATGAGATATTTGATCAAAATTGATAAAGATGATTAGAGGGCTAGAGAAGATGACATTCAAGAAGAAACTCTGGGAGCAGAATTTCTTCAGCCTGAAGAAAAGGCTAAAGACCAGCCTAATTATAGTTGTTATGCACCATAATGGGAGTCTATAAGCCAAACAGACCCGGACTGTTCTTACAGGCGCAAAGCAATAAGATAAGAAGAATCCAGCTGCAATATCAAATATTCCAATTATATATTTACCATTTAATTTTTTTCTTCTGTGAGAAGCCAAATGCCTCAGTTGTCATCCTTGGAGATATTTGAAATTCTACTGGACACAATCCAGAGGTATCCACTAGGTGTTGAACTTTCAGGTTAGATCAGACTTCGGTTTTGGTATTTTTCTTTGTAATATGTTATTCTGTTATAATAAGTTTAAAGAAAAAATTGAGTATAATTATATTTTTTTAACAGAAATTATAAAAAATTGCTTTCTGTTAAATATTTAAAATGTCTAGTTAGGGAACTTACTACTCAAATGCTATGGTTTCCTTTGTGTGTAAATATGCAGACCCTCTTACAACAGAAATTTGCCTATTAAAACATCCAGATTGGTACATTTAAAAATATACTTTCATTTCCGCAAATAATTTTAAACACATGCTTAATATGCGTGCACATTTTCTTCAGCTATGTCCTTTAAACATTTGCAATTAGATTGCTTGGTGTTCAATGTCCAAACCATATGAATATCCAAATTCAGGATAATTTTTTACTCTTCATATTTCAGATCGAATGTCTTTTTTTTTTTTTAATTTATTTGTTTCAACAGGGACTTTATTGTGGCTACAGAACCCTTGTAAGATATTAGCATCAAATTCATGAAAATCATTAGAGATTGATCTTTCAACATCAAAACATTAACACTCACAAATTTCAGTGGTTAAAACACATTATTTTTTATAGTCTTTGTGGTTTGACACTGGCCAAACACCAGGCACCCACGAAAGCCACTCACTCAGCCTCCCCTGCAACAGCTGGGCAGAGGAGAGAACAGTTTAACAAAGGGTTCATTAGTGGTGATAAGGACCAGGATAAAACACTCCAAGGGCAAAACAGGCTCAGTGTAAAGGTACAAATTGAATTTGTTACTAACAAAATCAGAGGGGGGTGATGAGAAGTAAAATAAGCCCTTAAAAACATCTTTTTCCCCCAACCCCTCCCTCCTTCCTACTCACAGCACAGGGACACAGGGCATGGGGGTCTTGGTCAGTTCGTCACCCAAAGATTTGTTGTTTCCCTCACATGCTCTCACCTCCTCCTCCTTTCTTGCTGGAATTCAAATTGCACCACCATTTTGTTTTGATTTTCTTGTTAAATCTGTTATCACAGAGGTGTTACCATCATCTCTAATTGGCCCAGCCCTGGCCAGCAGCATGTCCATCCTCAGAGCTGCCAGGGACTGGCTCTGCTGGACATGGTGGAAGCTTCCAGCAGCTCCTCACAGAGGCCACCCCTGTGGCCCCTCCACAAACCAGTCCGTGCAAAATCAGCGCACAGTCAATGCGTTAGACACTTACATTTTCTTTAGTAAGATTCAAAAGGTCGCAACTAGCAGCTAGCTAAAGTCATACTGCTTTTACAATCAAATTGGGCTAAAAATACACACCTGTAATAGATATCCTACAACAGTTTTCCACTCACTTTCAGCACTCCAGATGCCACATTGCTCTCAACAGTATAAACTACATCTGTATGAATATGAACATTATCCTTAGCTTTGGATGATATCTGCTTTAAATGCGTACAACTGTTAAAATGATCCAAAAACACTGGATCAAGTGTATCAACTATGATAAATTTGGAAATGTTTGTATGTAAGTAAGAAATGTTTGCAAATAATGCAAATAAGCTTCATCTGTGTTTTCTCCAATTTTATATTGAAGTATCTTAATGAACAAGATGGAAATATTCAATGTTTTTTACTAATTTTACATCTGATACCAGATCAATTGCTGGGCAAATGGATTAAATTTGATAAAGAGCTCTGCAGTAATATTCATCACCTAGCATATTCTTAGTCATTAAGGTTTTATTCCACTTATCAAACACTTGTCAGCTATGCAGTAATGAATCAGAGAGTCTCAGGATGGAGGCAGCTGGAATACTTCAATAGATTTCCTTTGTAGTTTCTTGGCATCACTGACATATGTCCAAAGAATTTGCTTTTGTCTCTGGGATTAAGCAGTCAAGTAAACTCTATATATGTATGTATGCAAACAAACACACATACACACATATATCCGTTAAATATATACAGGATGGTGAATACATATCTTCTAAATGGACAAAAAGATAAAAGTACCCTTGGTCAAATTAAGATGAAGTGTAAATAAGGAATGTTTGTTGTGAATATATTCACACTGAAATGAAAAGGTTACTGGGAAATTTAACATTTTGGTAGAAAGGAGTCAGTAAAGAGAAGAAAACAAACATTTTAAAGTAATGCACTTTTATTTTTATTTAATGGAATCAGTGAAATAAATTGGAAGAAAGTTAATTTCTGGATCTTCATCACAGCAATATGAGAATAGTGGAGTTCTGTGTTTAGTAAACAAAAAGCTCATCTTATCCTCTGTCCAACTGCACTAACTGGTTACATGGGGTCACGTCTTCTTTGCTTTGCCGAAAAATTCACCATAGCACAGAGGAACTAAGAAAGATCCACAAGAAGATTAGACATGGTGACACCCTGATGAAGAATCTCTGAATGTATTTTCCTTAAACTCTTAAAGTTATTGAAAATTTTTGATAGATACAAAAAATTGACTTCTGTTCAATTTCTATGAGCAAATGGACTGCTAATGCCTGTGCTTAAGAGCAGAAAAGCATGAAGCACTCAGACTTTAAATATTTCAGTAGTTCAAGTGATTGCCTTGACACAAGTATCAGAACAAACTACTGTTAAATCATGTTAAGTGCTACCACAAGTATGTTTTTTCTCTTTATACCTTCATTAATTTTTCCTTGACTGCAGTTTTCCAGTAGTAGGTATGAAATTTTGCATCTCATTTAATGTTTGCAGTTTTGCTCCTGCATTCTAAAAAGTCACTTGTTAATATGTATTTTTTCTCCCTTTATTGCTGATATTTATATCAAAAAGAAAAATAAAAACTAAAAACCCCTAAAAATTCTATGTCTACCATAAATTGTTTGTTTAACTATGCTTCCTAAATTCTTAAACTTTTAATTGTTAGGGAATGTGAAATTAAATGTGGCAGAACAATGTTTGTAGCAGTACTAAAGTACTTGTATACTTAAATTTCAGTGTCTTTGAAAAGAATTAATGCAAAGGACAAATGTGTTAACCAGGCAAAGATTGGTTTTATTCTGCAATGCATGACATCCTCTACTTCTTCAATGCTAATTTACCTTTTATAAGCATGGTCTGTTTCCTACTTTTGATCTGAATTAGATAGAAACTTCTTTGTTTCATAGTGTGAGAGGTCAATTGTTGAAATGGGCTGATTTGAAGGGTAATAGAATTGTTATCCTTTGAGGTATTCAAGGCTCTTGGCTATGACCCTGAGAACTTCGTCAAACTTTGAAGCTGGTTACAGCTTCGATTTTGGCTCCATTTTAAGCACGTACGAACTGGACGACCTCTAGAGGACGTTTCCAATCAAAACTATTCTAAGATTCTATGAATTCGATAGCCTGAATTATCTCTGAGTGGGACATCACCCTTTTTGTGATCAAGGATGACAGATATTGGAATTTTCTGAGTTTCCTTTTTTTTATTTCCCTATCTTGCCAGAATCTGTTTTTAAAAAACTCCATTGAAAAATATGTTTTCACAAAACCACAAACTGCTCTTGAAAAATAGGAAAATAAGAACAGTGAGGGTAGAATTCCAAAAAGTAAAGCAAGAAATTACATCTGGTCAAATTTGCAGTAGATTAACATTTTAGAAATTAAGTAGATTCTTCACTTTATCAGAATAATGCAAGACAAGTAGACAAACAATTTCTACTAAAAATTACTACCAAAGAATACACCAGTTGTGTCACACAGTAGAATATTTTGGCAATGCAGATAGATCTAAAAGTTTTTTTACCATACCCTAGATGATTTAGTAAAATTAATTTTTTAATCATGTTATGGGAGAAAAAAAATAAAACAAAAAATAAAATAAAATAAAATAAAATAAAATAAAATAAAATAAAATAAAATAAAATAAATAAAATATTTGTTGCAAACTTAAAAGTTACAAATTTCTAATATATGAAAGGTCATGATAACAATCAATGAAATAATGAAACACATTTGAATTTCTGTCAATATAAAAAAGTGCTAAAATTGGGAAGATCAAATCTATTATTAGACAATTGATTTTTATAAAAATAACTAAGGAAAAAGACAAAATAGTTCTTATAGAAATCAAGGTTGAATAATCTATTAACTCTGAAACACGAGCATAGAAGAAAAAATATTGGATCTGTCAAGATTCAGGAAAATAATAATTTTCTTGAGTGGAATGTCAGAAATTAAATTAGCACAAAAAATTTCTTTCTACCTGAAGACTAATTTCAGACCTTAAAAAATTTGTGAGCTATTAACTATCTTCCTGTGGTAGAAATTAGTGATGAACCACTAAAAAATCACACTGGCATTGTTTTGGTATTAAAAGTACTTTTGAGCTGTTCATTGTAATTTTTAATCCTAAAAATGAAGAATAAAATAAAAAAAAAAACACAAATAGATTTAAAGAAAACTGTATTAAGTTTTGTTCTTGCAATTTCAGCTGTGTTTCACACTAAGACACAAGAGTGCATTTCAGTGATACCATGTAATTGCATGGAAGAGAAGGAGAGAATGTTGCATTGCAGACTAAAATTTCTTTCTCCTTCTTTTCCTTCATTGTGTGAGATCTCCTTTACACATTTATACTGCTGAATTCCTGTGGAAATACTGTCTCAAATAAACAGACTGAAATGTTACTTCCTTTCATAGGTCTGACCTCTAAATTTTTAGGTTAACCACTGCTTTTCTCCTTTATAATTTGAAATAATTTCACTCTAGTCTAGGGATTGACTTTTTAGGGGTTTTTGAATGTGGAGCACACAAATTTAAAGCAGACTGTTTTTCCCTGTTATTTGTATCTTGTACAATATTTCTTCCACTGACAGCTTCATTTATAAATCTGCCAGAAACTGATGGGAATTATTGAATACATGATTCTACTTTGCTAAATCCTAACAAAGACTATGTGGTTTGACACTAATCTTTGACTTTGTACTTCTACTTTTATCTAAATCCATCTTGATTTCTAATTAGTCTCTGAGAATGTAGAACTTGTGCTTGGGCTTAAGGACATATCTGAACAACAGTTGAGTTTGTTTCTGTTCTTTGTTTTTCATAAACGGCTAAACATAATTAAGATTTGTTATAATATGCATGATCAGTGTCACTATCAGCAACTAACATGTGCTCTTCTACTTCATTTACCTGAATTATAAAACAACTACTTGAGAGAGAAAATACTAAACTGGAACCAAAGGCTGTTTTTCTTTGTGTGATAATTTCCTTGAGAACAAGTACACTGATGTCAAATGAAAGGAACTCTCTTGCAGTTAATGGGACATTACTGTGGAGAAATTATTCTGAGAAGAAGAACTCTTACTCTAAATGTGGCCATTTGTGATAGGCTTTATATTTTTTAAATTATCATTATTATTGTTGTTGTTGTGTTATTATTATTATTTCAATTTGCCATCATGTCCAAATTAAATGATGCAGCAAATGACTGGTGTATAGGTGAAGAAATAACAGTTGCTCCTCGCTGCAATGAAGCAATGTGTTTAATAAAGAAATTATTTTCTTATTTGGGTTTAATGAGGAAACACTCTTTGCTCATATTGCACTTTAATTCTTTTGAATTGATGTTAATTAAAGCAGCAGTTAGACTGCCTTCTGAGACTAGTTAGGCTCCCAGGAAGTGACCATGAGTCCACATTGGAGGGGGAGGTGCATTCTCAAGCAGATTTTGCATCTCTGGTTCCCAGAAAAACTAGACAGTAAGACGTGATGGATTTCACCTGGACCCATCTTTCTGTCATACACTGAGATTTGCAAGTCTCATCCATGAACAGGGGAGAACTTGACAGAGTTTCAGAGTCCAGCCCATGCTGAGCATTCCAAACCAGGAAGTTTCTCCCTGCCCTGCAAAGTAAACAAAAACATGGAAATGGCGGAAAGATATATTTTTGATACAGGAGTGCATTCCATATTTAAAAAAAAAATCTTTAAATTACAGATGTTAACAGCACATTTTAAAATTGAACAAAAGTTAGTTATAAGCATTGATAATTCAGAGATGAAAATTCTTATTAGGAAGTAACTGAATATATGCATTTCAAATAGTTCTGGCTCCTGGAGATGATTGTTGATACTGCCATTCTTCTATTTCCTAAATCTTGGGATGCAAGAAACTAATATTCCCTTTCCAACTGTTATTAAGAACAAGATCCAGAAGATTTTTTTTACTCTGATTGCCATGAAACTGCTTACGCTGTAAATGCTGGCATGGCAATAGAGTTGTTTTGATCATATTTCTAGTTCTACAAGCCCTTATCTTCTTGCAGAACAAGAAATGTAAACAGCAACATAAGGGTCTGTATGGATTACACACAGATTTGCTTTCATCTGTCAGCTGCCTAAGAATCTGAGACAGTGTGCTACATACTGAAGTTGCTCTTCAACAATGCATTTCCCACTTTATTAGTTTTTCTTGTCAGTGGGAAATTAATTTCCCTGTTCTTATTTGGAAAGTTATCAAATTAGCAAATTAGTTATTTTAGGTATCAGGACATTATAAAAGTACTTCCTGTTGTACATTTAAAAGCTGATAAATATAGTACTTGGAGTGTTAATTTGTATTCAAGTCATCAAGAACCACAGCTCAGGATTCTGAAGCAAAGTATATGAAGCCTATTAAGAAAAACAATTAGTTTTGCCACCACTGAATGCAACAAATCAGTGTACAGTCATACCAATATCCTTCAGAACAGCACCTGTGTGCGGTGGTGACATGGCTGCAAGATCTCAGTTTATTATTTCAGTCTCTTACAAAACAAAGCATTCAAAGGTTCTTGGACAGGCTCAAGGAATAGGCCCATGGAAATCCAAATTTAATAAGTCCAAGTGCAAAATGCTGCAGCAATATGTAACTGTATGGGCTGGGAGATGAACAAATTGAGAGTAGCCCTGCCAAGAAAGACTTGGGGGTGCTCGTGGATCAGGGGCTGGATAAGACCCAGCAATGTGCACTCAGCCCNGACAAAAGAAGGCTCCAGGGTGTCCTTTTTGTGGCTTTCCAGTCCCCAAAGTGAAGCTGGAGAGCGACTTTGTACAAGGACATATAATGAATGGCTTTAGACCAAAAGAGAGTAGATTTAGATTAGACATTAGAAAGAAATTCTTTACTTTCTTCAGGAAGAAAATAAAAAAGGAGGGTGGTGAGTTACTAGAACAATTTATTTGGCAAAATTGTGGATGCTCCACCTCTGGAAAAGATCAAGGCCATGTAGGATAGGGTCCAGAGCAACCTGGTCTAGTTGAAGGAGTCTCTGCCAATGGTGGAGGGCTGTTACCAGATGATCTTTAATGTTCCTTCCAATGAAACCATTCTGTGTTTCAATGATCTCAAAGTTAGTTATTATAAAACCATGACATAAAAAGTAATGAAAATCTTAAAAATCTGGAGAATATTTTTCATAGCTGGAGACCTATCCCTCAGAAAAACAACACTATAGGTAATATTAGCAGCTGTAAATCCTCCTTTCCAAGTTCCCACTACACAGGCACTTCCTTTCTCTAAACAACAGGGCAGTGGTTAAAGAGTGAAAGGTATAGCAAATGAGGGATGGACAGGCTGAGTGAGGAAGGAAATGGAACTTGACAGAATGGACACAAGAGTGCTAGAAATACTAANAGTAGTGTGGGAGAGGAGAGGATTCTTCTCCTCTACTCCACTTTGGTGAGAACCCACTTGAAGGGCTGCATCCAGCTCTGGGGTCCTCAGCGCAGGAATGACAGTGACCCGTTGGAGCAAGTCAAGAGGAAAGCCACAAAGATGATTAGTGGGATGAAGCATCTCTTTTATTCAAAAGGCTGAGAGTTGGGGGGGAAGGGGGGGGGGGGGAG
>VXBQ01012469.1:238772-271734 GCA_013400175.1 Phainopepla nitens
TTTTTGTTTTTTTTTTTTTTAAAGCTTCCAAACTAATGAACCAACCATCCTCTACTCTACTCTGGAGAGACCTCATTTCGAGTACTGCATCCCACCCTTGAGTCCTCAGCACAGAAAGGACATTGACTTGTGGGAGTATGTCCAGACCAGGACTATGAAAAGAGTTAGAGGGCTGGAGCACTTCTCTAAGGAAAGGCTGAGAGAGTTGCATTTGTTTAGCCTGGAGAAGAGAAGACTCTAGGGGCATCTTATTGTAGCCTTTCCTACTTAAAGTGAGTTGGTAAGAAAGGTGGGGAGAAACATTTTGGTATGACCTGAAGTGACAGGACAAGAGGTAATGGTTTTAAACTAAAGGAGAGCAGATTTACACTAGTTATAAGGAAGAAATATTTTGTGATGAGGGTGGTGAAACACTGGAACAGGTTTCCCAGAGAGGAGGTAGATAGAATTATAGAATCATTAAGGTTGGAAAAGCCCTCCAAGATCATTAAGTTCAATCTATGACTGAAGATCACCTTGTTAACTAAAACATAGCAGTAAGTGCCACATTCATGTGTTTCTGGAACACTTCCAGGGATGGTGATTCCACAACTTTCTTAGCCAGCCGGTTCCAATGCTTGAAAACTCTTTCTGTGGAGAAATTCTTCCTGGTATTCAACTTGAATCTCCTCTGGCACAATTTGAGGCCATTTCCTCTTGTCCTGTTGCTGGTTGCCTGGGAGAAGAAGCTGACCTCCACCTCACTACAATCTCTTGTCAAGATAGTTGTAGAGAGCAATGATGTCTCCCTTGAGCCTTCTTTTCTCCAGGCTAAACAACCCCAGCTCCCTGAGCCACTCCTCATAGGATCTGTGCACCAGCCCCTTCATTGGTTTGATTGCCCTTCTCCAGACACACTTCAGTACCTCAATGTCTTTCTTGCAGTGAGGGGCNGTATTCAACTTGAATCTCCTCTGGCACAATTTGAGGCCATTTCCTCTTGTCCTGTTGCTGGTTGCCTGGGAGAAGAAGCTGACCTCCACCTCACTACAATCTCTTGTCAAGATAGTTATAGAGAGCAATGATGTCTCCCTTGAGCCTTCTTTTCTCCAGGCTAAACAACCCCAGCTCCCTGAGCCACTCCTCATAGGATCTGTGCACCAGCCCCTTCATTGGTTTGATTGCCCTTCTCCAGACACACTTCAGTACCTCAATGTCTTTCTTGCAGTGAGGGGCTCAGATTGGACACAGGATTCAACATGTGGCCTCACCAGTGCTGAGTACAGAGCGACAACCCCTGCCCTGGTCCTGCTGGCCACACCATTGCTGATCCAGGCCAGGATGCCATTGGCCCCTTTGGCCATCTGGGCAAACATTGGGTCATGTTCAGCTGTGTCAACCAGCAACCCCAGGTCCTTTTCTGCTGGGCCATTTTCCAGTCATTCTTCCTCCATCCCTGGAAACATTCAAGGTCAGATAGTGAGGACTCTGAGCAACCTGACCTAGCTAAAGATATCCCTGCTCACTGAAGCAGCAGTTGGACGAGATATCCTATACAGGACCCTTCCAATCCAAATTGTTCTACAATTCTATAATACAGATTTCCAGATTTCTTCTTGAACCACCAATATTCCTATGATTATTTAATTGTATAGTATCAAATACTACCATGTCAAAGAAAGGAAATTAATTTTTCAGTTTTCTAGTGTTAGTGCGACATTTGTTTTATTTTCTTTAAAACCTTTGGATATGAGGATAATAAATAACATCAACCTATCACTTCAGCTGGAATTCTGGTCTTCAGCTGAGTCTAAGAGCTTAAAATATTATGTCAAAGTAGTTCTCAGTTTTTCTAAGTAGTATATATTTCTTCATCTAATTGATTGTTGCTGCACCTTTGTAAACATGGACTTTACTTGTTTCTTCTAACAACTTTTAATTTTATTCTGGCAGTATAGTGTCTGGAAAACAGCAAGAATCAGTTCTCTTCATCTGCAATTTTGCCCACGTTTTTAACTGAAAAGAATATAATGAATAATATACATCTTTGTCTAATTTTTACTATTTGTGTAGGAGAACTGTTTGCACAAGCATTAATCATATCTGTTTCAAGGTCAATAGCAGATCAGGAATTAACTCTCATATGTGAATAAGGTTGGATGAAAAGAAATATGAGTTGCAATTTCAAAATATGTCTTTTGTAACCTTGATACTCTGATACTCAGAATCTCAGTAAATGGAATTTATTGATCTTGGTATAAATAGTCATGAGTGAAAAACAAAGCAGGAGAGGACTAATTCAGCTCTAATAAGTAGAACATCAAGCTATTCAAGAATGGAAATACAAAGATAAATGATCAGAAAAGCTGCCAGGAGTAGCAAAGTTATTCTGTATTATTCAGCATTGTTTTCTATTTAGTTTGAATTAGAAAAAATTCTCTCCATTTCTGTACTAATTTACTGTCACATTGTTTTGAGTTTGGTCATGTCATTGTTCTGATTTTGGTTAAGAAATTACATTTTCATTACTGAAATTTTGATAAGAATTCAGAATAAATGTGATACACATATAGAGTTTTAGTAGAATGTATGGTATTTTAATAATAACCTTCCAAAATCCATTTAATTTTTAGAAATATAATAATTTTCAACAATAGTAAATATTCAAATGGCTCCGATGTCTGTTTTCTTCCTTGCTTTACATGCATGAATAAAAGATTACAAGGCTTACTGAAGAAATTTCTAAGTCTCTGCATAGCTTGTAAACTTGTGTCAGAATTCTGCTGGAAGACAGCTGTACACCATGCAAGGACTTCAGAATATAAATGTTGGAAAATTTATCATGTCGCTGTGTGGTATATCTAATCACACCTCTTTAACTTACACCTTTATTTTCATTTCCATCAACTCTAGATATGTTTATTTCGATATGAATATGAAAGTGATTAACTTTCTGTATTAAATTACTAAGATGTGGGAAGTATTTACTGTTAACTTTAATTACATTTATTCATTTCACACTCTAGAAGTGTTAATATATTTGTAAGATTTATTTTACTCAAAAAAAGCAGTAAAAGCACTGCAATCTTGAGGCAACATATTGATCTTGTCAGATTAACATGCAGTGCTGAATGTGCAAAGTTAATGATTGTCATATTTGAACTCCTTTGAAAAGATAACGATGTTTACAATTTCATCTACAGTGGCAAACCTGTAGGGTATTTGCTGTCTGACCCCAGTGCTTTAAGTTCTGACTGAAAAATATACACCTCTAAAATCAGGGTCATGGCTATCAGAATTTTATTTCATACCTTTGATCTTTCTGCCGTCGGGAGAATTCAGGTGGATTACATCCGTCTACCTTTTCCCAGAAAAAAGAACATCTAAAGTGTTTTCTGAATTCTTCAGCGCCTCATCATGTATAATATATCATGTGTACAACATGAAACAGTACAATGGTTTGCTAGTGAAAACCTTGCTTCAGCTTGCTCATTGGGAGCACAGTAAGTACATATAAATATAGGCATAAATAATACAACTTACTTTATTGAGAGTTTCTGGGAGTTTCTTACTTTCTGGAAGTTTCTTATGCAGAATCAGTCTCATTACTTGTGAGGTGTTTATAAATAATTATAACTATTCTATTTGTCTTTGGGATTTTCCATTTTAGGTTTATTACTTTTCAGAAATGATAGTTTGGGCTACCTTTGTTTGTAGTGGATAGCAAGAATATGATCGATCTTCTAAAAGTCATTAGTACATCGATAATACAGCAATCAAACAACCAAGATATCAATACACTACCTGAATCAAGGAGGTACAGAAGATCTCTGAGGGCATTTCTCCACCATAAAACTAAACACTTCTTCACTCATTAACGTTTTAAATATTTTTCTTCTATACAATATATAACCACATTTCCTTTTTTCTTCTTCGTTTCTACTGTCATTCATTAAATTCTTCATGATTTAAAAGTCATTGCAAGACAGATAATAAAAAACCAGTGAGCCTAAGCTGTGTTAAGAATTTGAAGATACATCCAGTAGATTCTTATTAAGCCCATACAGAGTTTTCAAATAAAGAAATTTGGATCCTAAACTACTTTTTCTCAACATCATTATTTACTACAGAGTTCATATTTTCCTCCTTAAAATGAAGCTATCTTTTAATCTTGTGATTGCAAGGACAGAGAGCAAATAAAGAAAATAAAAAATGTTGAAAGAAAAAACCCCAAATTTATTGAAAAACAAACCACTTCTATGTTATTCAGTGGCTGCCTATTAGTCACACTGTGATGAAATGTGATGTTTCACTATTGTGTATTAATTTAATTGGAGTGAACCTTTTAAGTCAGTTTATCTATTTCACAAAGATTTTTTAAAATATAAGTATTAAAATTTTTTAATGTTTTATTCAGTAGGAAAATCACTACAGTTCTAAGGAACTGACCGACCACTCAGTGTCTTGTCTGGAAATAACAGTGATTTCCTTAACTTTGATATTTCTTTTTTTTGTGTGTGTGTGAACTTACACCATGCATTGAAATAAAAAGGCACAGCATAACATACCATTGCACATATAATAATTAATTTAGAACAATTTAGAGCTAGTGTAGTCAATACCTAGACATAATTTGTTACTTTCTGTTTTAATGCAAAGTAAGCATTAACTCAAACCTCAAAAATAGTGAATTTCAGTTTCCAATTAAAAATAGTGCTTAACTCATTTTAAAAGCTTCTGTTTCAGTTTGACTTTCAAAACAGGATACAAATATTGCTGTGCATACTGTGATTTTAAAAAGAGAATGATATAGCAAATCTATTTTCTTTTAATCTTACAACTAAAATTCATTTTGGAGAAATCACCCTTGTAATGTCATTATATTACAGGTCACATATGAAAAGACAAGTATTAGTAATTCCTATTTGTCTACATAAAAATGATGCAAATAAAAATTACATGCCCAGCTCTGATGATATTTATTTTGTATCCTTATGTTCACTTCCATTCTTAACTATCAGTAAGAACTCTTAGAAGTATCTTATATCAATATTTTTAATAAATAAATATATTTTATCAATATTTTTAAAAGGTGTGAAACATAAAAATGAGATGTCTCAACATGTGCATTTTGTTCATTATTTGTCCGTTCCTTACATATTTTGCCCTTGGATTCTTTTACTGTCATTTCTATTTCCAGCAAGTCAATAGGATAGATAGCCAGACTTCAAAAAGCTAATATAACCCTTCCTGCAAGCAAGGTCATTCCTGAGGATAGAATATCACACAGTGTAATTTGCTTAACTGTATCAAATGTCAAACTATAGTTTATACTCTTGGAAAACTTCCTTCAGAAAACTGACTGAGTGCATCCCTATTTACACACTATATATTCCTGATGATATCCTTATTAATGGTATTGGGCATAAAAAAAAAAAAGAATAGCTCCATAAGTAGAAACAGCAGCTCACATCTGGGAATGCCACCAATGTATTATACCAAGTGGGGTTAAAGAATTATTTTTTTCTCTTATATTCTGTATCATAGGTTCAACTTTTAAAGAACCTTATCACAGCCTAAAGATTCTGAACAAGCAAGATGAAGTATGAGCAGTAGTTCTATCTTGCAATAGGGAGGATATTTCTTACCAGAATATTCTCTTAAATCAATGTTAAGATTCAAAAAAAGGGTTTTTGTGTGTTGTTTAGATAGTTGTTTGGTTTTATTTAATATGATTTTGTTTTGTTTTGTTTTATTATTGGATATTTTTGAGGTTAGGCTTATGACACTTACTTTCAAAATGATGTCAACATTATTTTGCTTCTGCATTGATCAGAATAAAATTAAATCATGCTTTATTGTATCTTATCTGCACACTTCCCCCAGAAGAATTCATAAGAAATGGCAAAAGCCAAACTAGATGATGTTAATAATTTGAAAAGACAGTTGAGGTCTAGAAAATTCATTTAATAGATCATTAGCATATATAGCTTAAAGACACTATTTTTAACTCTTTGTGATTAAGAAAGTAATCTGGAGTAATGGAGGACCACAGGGATGCAGAGATCTGCCTGCAGCCCATGGTGGAGACTCAGGCTGGAGCAGGTGGATGCCTGAAAGAAAGCTGTGAACCCATGGGAGGCCTGTGCTGGAGCAAACTCCTGGCAGGGACCTGTGGACCTATGGAGGGAGGAGCCCACATTGGGGCAGGTTTAGTGACCATCTGGAGGACCCACACTGGAGCAAGCTGTGCCTGAAGGACTGCGCCCTGTGGAAGAGTGACCCCTGTTGCAGTAGTTTATGGAGAACTGTTGCCCATGTGATGCATTCACACTGGAGAAGTTCATGGAGAACTCTCTCCTGTGGGAAAGACCCCATGCTGGAGCAGGGGAAGGACTCCTCTCCCTGAGCAGCAGCAGGAACAATGTGGGATGAATGGACCATAACCCCCATTCACTGTATCCCTGTGCTGCTGGAGTGCAAGGAGGTAAAGCTGGGAAGGAGGGAGGGGTGGAGAAAGGTATTTTTAAGGTCCTATTTTACCTCTCATTATCCTGCCCTGATTTTTTAGCAGCAAATTCAGTTAATATCTCCAATTTGAATCGGTTTTTCCCATGATGGTATTTGTCTCAAATTATGAACTCTTTGTTATATTTTCTCTCCCCTGTCCAGCTGTGGAGAGGAGGAATGGAGAGGATTTGGTGAGTACCTGGCCTCCAGCTAGGGTCAACCCAATAAACCAGTCATTGAGAATCCTGCTTACCTGGATCCATGGTGCTGGTCTGAGCTGCGTTTGGAGAGACTGTGACCCTGACTGGTATGTGTGAAGTGCCTGTCTTGCAGAATAGAAATCTGGGTTTTGGACTCACTATCCACCAACTATACACATCCTGCGTATTGAACAAATTTTAGACCATATGTCGCTAATTGGTGTAGTTCTGTTCTTGCATCCACTCTAGATAAATCAGAGAACAGCACCATACTGATATTTGGGTTGGAAAGTACCCTTAAGGTCAATTTGAGTGAGAAAATAGTTCCAAGTCCATCACTAAACCATGTCTCTAAGCATCACATCTACAAGTGTTTTAAGTACCTCTTGGCTTGGGGCCTCCATTTCTTCCATGGACAGCCTGTTCTAATGCTTGACATCCCTTTTGGTGAAGCAAGTTTTCATGATATCTATTCTAAACCTTCCCTGGCACAGCTTGAGGCTTTGACATTTTCTCATCTTATTATTTTTTACTTGGGTGAATATACCAACTCTCTTCTCACTACAACTTCCTTTTAGGGAGGAATAAAGTCTCCCCTAAAGCTTCTTATAAGACTTGTGTTCCAGATACTTCACCAGCTTCATTGCTCTTCTCTGGACCCGCTTCAGTGTTTCAAAGTTTTTCTTGTAATGAGGTGCCCAAAACTGAACACAGAACTTGAGATGCAGCCTCAACAATGTCAAGTACCGGGGAATGATCACTGCCTTAAGCCTGTTGGCCACGCTGTTTCTGATGCAAGCAATCCCTTGTATCAGAAATCTCCCTTTATCAGAAACATTTGGTGTCTAGTTCTGGACTGGATGTAGCATATTCCCAGACCTGCATTTATACTATATTTTATATTTAATAAATATTTTCCTTAATTTGTGAATTATTAATTTTTATTTTCAGCTGAAATGTTTTTTAGGCTTTTTTTCAGCATTTAAGACAGTTGGTAATTGAATGGTAAGCATAAAATAGAAATAAATTTGAAAATCCAAAACAATGGTTTTTAAAGTGCATACTCTAAAAGCATAATAAAAATAGTATGTCTTTTCTTACCAAAACAAGATATCTAAATCTAGTGATGCTCTTTCATAAGCTGCAAAAAGATTTTTTCCTGTGGAATAATAACTATTTTAAGATATTAGCTATATACCTCTTATTTTGTTTAACAATTTCTTGTCTACTGCAATAAATACAAGGACATACCTATTAAGAAAGATAGTGAGGAAGATGCATCCTCCTGATTGCACTAACTCAGAAATATTTTTTCATATCTCGGGAATTTCCTTTGGGAATGCTTCATCAATTAACAGAAGTTTGTGGATCATTATGTTGCCTGCAGAATGATCTGTTTTCCCAATTGAATTATGGATTATCATGTTGGCCATATTACTACTAGAGCCTTTCTATACATTCATTAGTATGCTTAAGATTAGACAAAAATTAGAATTTAAAATAAAACTTTTGCAGACATAACACTTGAGTAATCCTAATTTCGATACTAGAAATAAACTGATAATGAATTTCCTGAAATATATCTCACTATAAATTAATGGTATTATAGAGAAATGAACTTGAACATGTGAAGAATTTGATGTGACATTTTCATTATCTGTTAGTTAATGTGTTTCCTCCAATCCAAACTGAAATGAAGTTATAGAAATGCGGGATTTGCAGTCACTGGCAATACAGACAAACATGCTGTATTCATGGCAGTAAATGCTCAGCAGTTATACAAATTTCAACCTCGCAATTACTTTGCCGTTAATAAGTGTTTGTTTTGTTATTTAGGTAATGAAAGTACCCCTTCTTCAGTATTAAAAAAAAAAAACTTTTGCATTTCAAGAAACTGAATTATTACTCGTAGTTCTGTTAATGTCAAAGTCATTCAGAGAGAAATTTACCTAGTTCCTGGATGGCAGTATGTAAAACACTGTTCGTTTTACCCTTTTTGCCTTACCTATATTATCTCCACCTCAAGAGTAATCATGTATATTAAAGTTTTTTAACTCCTAGGTTGACCTACTTTCTTTAGATTCTTTCGTTCACCTTTGTATGTGCTTTTGTAAAAATGAGATTGCTGTTTCAAATTTATTTCTATAAAATACAATGATAACCAGGCACTTACTAAACTATATGCAGTGACTGGTTAAGTTTACTGAAGGTTATCACGGTGTCATCCCAAAAGCAGTAACATCTGAGCATAAGCTCAAGGACATCCAAACTAACAGTTTCACCTGTCTTGTCTGGGAATTTGTTGGCCACACCAAAACCTATCAGAGTGTGTGCAGCAATTTAATAGTGTACATAAGTGTCTATGTTTTTTCCCCTTTTTGATTATTAGTACATTGTAGTGAGTTTTTTTGTTAGTATAGTATGGTGTAAATAGTTTCTGTTTATTTGCTATCATAGCATTTAAATAAAGGGGAAAAAATGTTGTGTTTGGACCAATATGAATATAACTACAGAGGATTTGACTGATAGTTGTAATGCCCCAATCTACCCAGCATCTTTAGGGAAAGGTAGTTGGATTTATCCTGGGCAGTGAGCAGGAGAAACTACAAAATTCTCCAGAGGTTCAAAACCAACTTCTACTTGCAAAGTTTAGAACTCTAAGGGAGTAAATCACGTTGCAAAGTTTACCTTAGTGAATTTTAACTTGTCTCCAGACACAAAAAAAGGCACTTTGGCAAGGCAGTGACTGGAATTTTTCTTGGTCTGACTTATGATATAATTTGGGGAGAAGAAGACATGAAGAAGGAAGAGGAAGAAGAGGAAGAGGAAGAAGAAGAGGAATGGGAAGGGGAAGAGGAAGAGGAGAACATAAACAACACCCTCAGATTCAGGGGGTTTAAAATCGAGGGTAGTGGAGCATGCTGTGTGGTCATGCTCTGTTCTAGTCTACTGCATAAAAGTTTACACTAATTTCAGCACTAAAGTCTTGTGCCTGCATTTTACACAGAGCCAGAACATTCCCAGCTGGCCCATGCGGTCGACCACCCTCATTGCAGTGGGGGCTGGCACTGGCTTTTCAAATGCTCATGTGGTTCACAGCACAATACAAGAGGGCTCCAAAGTGCCAGGAGAAGCTGTGCACCATCCCACGTATGCAGAGCCTGCCCTGTTCCCTGCCGTTTCCCAGCTGGTTGATTTGAGCCAGCCAGCTACTTTTCCAGTCTCCTGCAATAGTGAAAATAAGGTAGTATTGCAAACCTGCAACGTTGGTGTTATTTACACCATGCTATAAAATGAGCTAGTCACAGAATTGCAGTTCTTACTTCTCATGTTCACCTGCCTACACTCCCCTTCTATCTCTAATTTTGCGATTAGGCAATGAACAAAGGAATTTAAGTGAAAATATGATATGAAACTAGTAGATGTTTCTAAAATCCCAATGGATTGAAGACCACTACAGTTCATAATCTGTCTCATTGCATTATAAAACATCAATGGCTTGACTTCTCTACAAATTGAGAAGATATATAAGAAAAGGTTCTTCAGACTCTTGACTTATATTAAAATGAAAACGGAGATCAAGAGCAAATGCCTCCAAAAGAGACAAAAATGCTGTTTCTATTTGCAGAGGGTGGATGGTAGTAAAGTCTCTGATAGTATTGACAGGTGTAGTTTTTATGTCTACTTCTATGTTCCTGGTCATGTTTCCACTTCTGAATTTACTGCCAAGGACAGATAATGCAGCATTCTATTTTGCTTTGACCAAGAAGTGACTATGTTTTTAAAGTCCATTAATTTCTAACAACAACTAACCTTCTCATACTAGCTTTTGTGGTTTTTGTTTTTTTTTTATCATATTCAAAAATATTTTAATTTCTGATCACGGCCACATGAGACCATTGGCAAAGACTGAATCAAGGCTATCAAAAGCTACGTAATTTTTGACCTTTATATCCTGTACACTACTGTGATTTTCATCCATCTAGGGAATTTCCAGGGTTATGCTGTACATACATGATTCTGGAAAATACAGAAGAAATGAAGAATGATTTTCTTCAAATGATACAGGTGTTGCATTTACAAAGCCAAGTACATTATATCAGATAGGACAAGTCATACCTCCATTTTTAGGATATATAGACTTGAAATACAAGTGGTATTTAAAGTTAATGTGTGTCTCCATTTCTTTTAATTGTCATACAATAAAGATTGTGTTCTCGTAAGAGATCTGTGAGCTAGTACGGATTTTAATTTGATCTTTTAGCGTATAATGAAAACACAGTCCTTAGAGATTCTGACATAAGTGAAGTTCATCTCTAATGTTACTAAATTCAATTTATGTGCAGTTTTCCTTTTTTAATGAGAAACAATTGTGAGACAATTTAAGATGCATAAAGAGAAAGAGGAGAAAAATAAACTATATAAATTCTCTTTTTTTAATACTTAAACATCAATGCTGACTAAAGTCGATGAAATGAGAATAAACATTGTACAATTTATACTCACCCTTTAATGTCTTGAGATAAGAATGAATTTAGTTTAAAATGTATTTTAATGAGGAAAAAACATCTAGACCCATCAAAATATATCCAGAGTATTATCCTTTTAATACAGCTGAAAAAACACTGGAACTCCAGTGCATAAGCTTCTGATGTGTGGCTTAATTTTAATAATTGCTGACAGTGCAATGAAACTTGTATGAAAGTTATGTGAATTGAATATATTTTGTAAAGTTTGTTTCTGTTCATTTACTATGTGCCAGAATGCCATATGATAAAATAAAATTTAAATAAATAAAGAAAAAAGAATAAAGAAAGGAAAGAAAGGAAAAAGGGGGATGGGTGGAAAATAAATTTCTGTAATTTCAGGTATATAGCTCTGTGCCTATCTGCACTTCTTATGAGTCACACACCTTTTTTCAAATGAACAGTACCAATAACAGTCCGGTGAAGTAAAGAAAAGAGAAAGAAAAGAAAAGAGAAAGAAAAGAGAAAAAAGAGAAAGAAAAGAGAAGAGAAAGAAAAGAGAACCAGAATTAACAGAGTTACTAAGAAGGAAAGGAAGTATACTAGAACCAAGTATATACAAAAAATATGAAATGGAAAGTCTTGGTAGAATATGGCTCTTTATTGCCATAAATTCAATCTAAACTGCTCAATCTTAAGCTTCTTTCAGAAAATCTGGGAGTTACTTGCAAGAAATTTGGTAACACATACTGTTTCCAGAGAAAGTAAACATAGACTGTATATTGTGATATCATGGCTGTAGTTGTCCTAAGTATAGACTTTCCATATCTGTCATAGAGTTTTCTAAAGGAGGAGGGAAGAAGAAACATGCATTCTCCCAAGTACTACTCCCATGTAGTCAAGAGTGATTTTGCACTTAAATATAAATATGTTCTGTTAAGTGATGAATTCAGGGAAAAATTTAACTATCTTCTGCATCTTCATCTGTGTATCATCTGGACAGGCCCACAGTTAATCTTCCCAAGCAAAAAAGTTACAAAATGTCATGCATTAATGAAAAAAGTCTGTTATGATCAAGGCCTCTTTTGAGGCAACTGGACAGATTCCAATGTCCTATACCCAGGTTTTTGTATACATTTGAACTTTGGTAAGTATGACAAAAAGGTTTATAGATGGAAACAATGCAGATTTCTACACTTCAAAAACTTCCTTATCATCATTGGAGAGAACTCGGCTCTTCTAGGGTGAATTTAATTTGAATTCTTGTAGACTATTAATTTTATAGTAAAGAAAAATTAAATATATAAGCCTGGGACTACAAAAGAAGAGGGAATAGTTTTAGATTCTGGTTTAGAATTCATAGACATGCCTGACTACATCCCTGAAATTTGTATTTAAATTCGTGTGAAACATCAGTTGCAAATACTACATCTCTAACTTATCCTGTTACTTCATGTTTCTAGTTGTATCTGAGCACCATTTTGTCTCACAGTCACTTTGAGCATCTATTTAAGCCAGTGTTTATGCTTTTTCTTTCCTTTTAATAATTCCTTCGACTGTCCTAGCATCTACCAACAACCACTCCACAGAGGCAAAAAGGCTATTTACATTAGCATTATTGCTAAAGAAATGCAAATTCCTAGTTGAAGATGCCTCTGTTCATTGCAGGGGGAGTTGGACCAGGTTATTTTAAAGATCCTTTCCAACCCAAACCATCCTATGATTCTATGATAAGTCACTGGTTCAAAAACAGCAGAACTGTTTGTGGTTACTAAGCAGATATAAAGCAACTTCACTTGGAAACAGAATGAAATCAGCCATGTTAGGTGTTGGAGTTTTTCATTTCATAGGTCTGATTTTAGCTCAGCAAACTCTCTAGGAATTTAAATGGGATCCACCTCTTAATTCCAGATGCTTTGAATGCACAGAGACATCTAAGTGAGGCACTGCAGGCTATCATTATAGTCACTTACTCTTTACTGTCAAGGGATAAACATGGATATATTTAGGGAGTGATTCTTTTAAACCTGAAGTAGCTGCCTGCAAAAGGGTACACTAATTGCTCCTCAGAAGTATTTTTTTTGTATTTACTGATCATAAGGTAAAATGAAGATGACTAGCTCAGTATATGGAGTTATAACTTTAGGGGAGAAAACTTGACACATTTGCACACGTGGTCCTTCAGGAACTTTGACAGATTGCTGACTGACTTATGTAGGGCAGAAAATGTGTGGTCAATATGAGGGGATGGGCAACTAGAAAACTCTAAGACAGTCCCCAAAGGGAAGAAATGGAAATCTGAAGATTACTTTGAATTACTTTTTAAATTATTGCAGGGAACCTTGTATTTAGTTTTGCCTACTTTCTTTTTTTCAACTAATCAATAAGGTGTTAATTCAGACTGTTTTGCATAATCACACAAAGATTTACCTTCAGCTACTTGCTATCAATAATTTAACTTTGTGCTAGCACTGTTTTGTATGTTGTTCTTTTTTTTTTTCCCTTTTTCTTCTTTTTCTTCTCTGAAAAGCACACCCTGGTAACTTATGAAATAGAAGTTTCTTTCTGCCAACATCAAGATTTTTTTCCCCTTGAGGAAATGGACTGGCAGCAAGAATTTAAAAAAAACCAAGCAATCAGGACTGTAATAATACTTGTCGGAACAGACAATCCTCAAGCTAGTGCATACAAATGCATTTACACTGTCTGTAGATCCATGTCCAGGCCTGTCTTCCCAATGCAGTGTGTGCTTGCAGCTTAGAGAGATCTGGTCTCATGAGGGATCTGCTGTGAATTCAAGTAATACTTGTGGACCATCAGTGGACTTTCTCAGGCCACACAGAAGCAGCTCAAGTACAGTGCCTGGAAAAGGGACATTGTATGAAAGACTTAGAGGTATGGGGTCATGGTAAATCCTGTTTTGGGGAGTTAAAGGTCACAGACATCCTTGTTGAGCTTCAGAGGCAGAGCAGCAGTGCAGAGGTAAGGTCCAGGGAGAGGCGTCTGTTAACACTACAATATGAGAGGCAAGGGAGAAATGGAGATAATGAATTTATGAAGGTAAATTCGTTGGTTTTACAATAGGGTCTTGTGTGGTTATTACATGTTCAATGCATCCTGGTTGACATGACCTGTGTTCCCAAGAACAGTGACAAATTAAAACAGAAATTGATTAATATTCTGTCTACACTTAGTAAAAAAAACTACGGCAATACCAAAAAAATACTTTAACCAACTAAATGCAACACCTGTGAGTGAGATAATTTTCAAGGTATGCCTTGCCTCTCTTGGAAGTTTTGATTAAATGTTTTCCAGTAGCACTCCGTCATATATAACATAACTTTGTGAAGACTAGAAAAGTTAATCATGTTACAAGACATGGTGAAAGTTTCAGAAAGAAAAATATAATTATTCCAGAGAAAGAAAGTCAGGGCTGGGGTTAATTTTGTGGTTGCTGTTTGGTTGGTTTGTGGTTTTTTGTTTCCTTGTGGTTTTATGTAATACTAGAACGTGTTGCTCTGTGTATTTTTCCTGGGCAGAAGTTATCAACCTCTTTATCTTCAGACTTCCCATATTTATTTTATGCCATCTGAAGTCTTCATCACCTTACCAGAATGATAAAAGGGTGCTGTAAGAATTAACTATTACAAATTATGAAACACCACGATAGAAGTTATAAATATCTGAATAAACAGAACCCTGGACAGTTTTGTAATTTACAGAATAGAACAGATTTCTCTAGAGATAAAAGAAAAAGTGAAACGAACTCAATATTATTTTGCAAAGATGAAATTCAGAGAAAAATGTGTAGTCCATAAAAGCTAATATTATCAATACCACAGTGATTTTAGCATTCTTCCCAGACACTAGGAAGGATGTTTGTTGATCATCACATGTAACTTGGTATTTTTAGAAATTATTACATTCCTACAATTTCAGAAGATTTTCTGCAAGATCCTTTTTGTTATTGTTGAACCCTTATTTTTTTGATCAATCAGTTCAAAGCAGGCAAAATGGACTTTTTGACGTATGATGGAATTTTGACATACAGTAAATTGACATATTAAGTCATGGCTGTTGCTATATTCCTTTATCTGGAAGGTATAGTGAACATACCTGTAGTTTAAATCCCAGAGAACAGCTATATGGTGAATGAGATCTGTGAAATATTTCATGCTGATATATGCACAGCTTGGCAAAAGGAAAAATAAAAAACATAGATGTCTCCTGTGATGTTAGAGACAAAACAAAGTAAAGAACAGCACGAAAGAAAACACATCAGGAGAAGAAAAAAATACCAAACTCATTTCTATTGTCCTAGCTGTGAAGATTACAATGAGCTCCTTTAAATTTAAATTCTTGTCTTGCAGTACTTTAGACTTAGTTATTTGGAGTACTGCTTAGAACCATCAGAAATATTTATCCAGACATTGGCTTTCCACATGTCATGTAGTTGAACATGTTTTGAATGCCAGAAGGTGGATCTTGGTATAAAACTTGTTCTATTGTTTAAGCATTACTTTTAGTTCTCTTTTCTGGTCTTCCAGTTCTGTTAAAGGATTGTGCAGCTCTTCATATCCAAGAAAGTCAATAAATTTAAAACATTCTCTTGTTTTCTGCCTGTCTCCTAAATGCCACAACTCTGTTTAACTAGAACAACAGGGTGGACATTTCTAGAATAAATACAGTTGTTCACACAAGGATATCTATATTCCCAGAAAGGAAGTTCCTCTTCGGAATTTTGCACAAATTAAAAATGTCTGTACAAATAATATTTTCCAACCAAAACGAGATTACATTCTGCATAGTTAAATCAGGATTTGCATTTTGAAAAATTATCTTGTCTTTCTTATTGCTGTTTACTTCTTCATAAGAGCTAGTAACTCTTCCGTGAACAAGCACCAAGGAATTTTTGGCAAGGGCAGAATGATCATCAACTTATTCTGGCTGTTACTGCTTGAGCAGGGGGCTTGGACTTGATCATCTCAGGAAGCACCTTTCAACCTAGATGACTCTTTTTAAAGTGTATAATATTGATGATGCAATATGTAATTAAAAAAATCCAACAAATAAAACCAGTAGTACTCTCACTTGCAAAGTTACTCCTAGGCGTTTGATATTATACACCAGAAGAAAAATGTCAAGACCTTGCTCTGAGATTTTGCACTGCACTCTGATTAGAAAGGCATTCTGACCATATCAAGACATTCCTTAGTTTCTCCTTTGACACTATTAGGTCAGGAAACATGAGTGTAAGACATTTGGAAATAATGACCTAGCTACTTAGATGGCATGTTGTGTTTTTAGAGTTGTCATGATATTTGAAATTTTGCACCAGCTTACTTAAAATTGGTAACCAGTGTTTTGGAAAATTAAGAGACAGCAGTTCCATATCCATCTATTTGGGAAAAAGAAATTTCTCTCTTAAGAGAAGTAACTTTTGGAAATTTAAATTTTGATGGAAAAAGCTTGCAGAACATAGTTTTTTCTGTAAGCCTTAGCTTCTATTGCAATGTGAGGCACTGCAGATATAATTAATTTGATATTGTAGTTCCATTCCATCCTAATTCTTTCAGTAATATCATTAAGATATTTGCGTAACATACTCAAATGTTATCCACACCTGTTCTGGAAGGAGAGAAGTGTCACAGAACAAAACAGATTCTATTATTAATTACTATGCGGAAACAATGACAAGCAAGTTACTTGTGATAAAGGTATCATAGTGTAACTTGGGTTAAAATGAGCTGCATGCTGCAATTACAGTGTGAGTGGATAAATTTTTAAAAAATGATTTATACTACCAAAGTACACTTGAAATGTCCCTATATTCTCAGGACAAAAAAATCCCAAAAAAACAACAACAGCAAAACCCTCTACTCAATAAAATATTTGAGCTAAATTTCAGTGCATAGGAAAGCAAAGCACTGGCTTTGCCTCTTCCCAAGGATCCACTAATTCACAAAACAAAGCTCATTTATGTCACACAGCTCTTTACAAGATGATCTTTCATGAGCTTTTTTTTAAACCTCCATTTAACAGTGAAGTTGTTCACATTATTGACTTTCAGTGCAGCACGCTTTCATTGTAATCTCAGAACCTCATTTGAGATGTCATGGAGCAATTTTATTTCTCAACAATAGTATCTATGAATTTCATTGTGAAATAATCAGTTTAACCACTACAGGTAATACATGCTCTTTACTGTATTGAAAATAAAATTAGATGGGTGTTTTTCTAAACATTGCTGTGATTCAGCAGATTAACTTATCCTGAGGCCTTATCCTCAACTAACAAAACCCAAAAGGCAATTACTTTTTGTTTGTCAACATCATATATCTTTCTACTCCTAGATATCTCAGATGCCTTCTAGTTATTTCTTTAAAAACTGCTAATCAAGTTTCCAGCCAGGTAAGCTATTAAATAGAATTTCATTCTATGTACAAGACTGCAAGTGCTTAAAATCCCAACAACTTACATCAACAGATGAAGTAGCTAAAATCAATATATGTTTTGTTTTACAAAATGTGTAGATTGGATGTTTAGAGTTATCTATTTTAGTTCCAAAATCTATGAATTTGTGACCTATTAATAATTAAAAAGAAATGGTGGTTATTTCGAAGTAAAATATGGGAAAAAGGTCCAATCATAACTCATGAACCCTTCCCAAATTAAACTTTTATCTTCTTTACAAATCTAGTCACTAGGCATCAAAAGTATGTCATCATGAACTCACAAACCAACTTGAATATTTTCTGTAGTGACTGTGGGGTTCTCCTTTGTCTCCGGCAATGTAGTGTTTTCTAAAATAGAACCTCAAACTACAAACAAGCAAATAAACAAAGAGACTATGAAAAAAGTTGAAAGGGATGAGGAAACTGAGACTCAAATACATATGTTAATGATATGAATACACTATGTTAGTGATATGAATATCAAAGTCATTTTTTCAAGCCGTGTCAAAGTTACAATTGTAATTAAGCTACTTTCCGATATATTAATGGGCATTGTGGAAAAATGATGCTATAATATAAAGATAAATTCTCTTATGCATTCCATTAATTTCAGAAAGGAGATGTTACTAGTAGAAGATATCTGATGGTACTTGATACAAAAATAGAAAATCAGTTGTCAATTTAAGAAAAAAGTATCCAAACAGGTATTGTGAACTTGACTACAAACGGTATAAACTAAAGATTTTGTGCTTTTCCTGAAACACAAAGGAAAGCAACATTCTCTGTGATGGTTTTTCATAATTTAGTGCTAAGCCTATATTAAAATTTAAAGATTAGAATTTTCTCTGAACAAAAAGAAGTCATTTCCAAGCTGAAGACATCTTTCCATTTTTAGCATAGACTGACATTGTTTTCGTTAAATGTTTCATAACAGCGGAAGAAATGTAATATTCTATACTGCTTTCTGTCCTAATCTATGAAGTTTTAAGGACTGGGCATGATTTCAGTAGGGAGACAAATTAAACACATCTATTATATTCGCTTCAATTCAGAAATACATTGATTAGGAAAGTCATTGCTGAACTTGATTTCATCTAAGGAGCCAACTGGTCTCTTGCAGAAAAATATAAACCATGTTCAAGTATATTCATCCTGGATATACTCTTCTCTTTCATCAAGACCTAGGCTCCCTTTCATTTTCTCTAAACCCTTTCTTTTTCCCTAATCTATAAACATATTTCTCTGTTAAGATCTTGGAAAACCTTGGTGATAACTCTCTGCTATGGATGTCTGTCTACCTGCAGAATGATTTTCTGCCAAATTCAATTGAAGTCTCTGTCTTGAGGAGTGGCCGACAACTTCATATGTGGCACATAAAGTGTAGAAATCCCACTTTAACAAACAGTGAATCAGGACTTGATCAACAACAGCAAGAGGTGCAATATTCTACCTCCCCAACCTCTTCTTATGTAACAAGTATTTGTATTCCACTTAAAAAAAAACCCAAAATTATCCTATATAACCATTATTTTGAAGTTGATGGATAAACCTCTTTTGTTTATATTCAAATTGCATTTTATTCCAAATACTTTTTTCTTTCTGTCTCAAAGGCAACTAAAAGGTACTAAAGACACTGGATGTCTACTAAAATTTTAAATAATTTTCTCTAAGGAAACTGCCTGCACAGTAATCTGAAGCACGGGAAAAAATTAAGAGATTACAAGTTTATGTTCTTTTTTCACACTTCATGCAAGTTGCAAACTGCAACAAACTGAAGATCTATGAAGTTCAAAATATTGTATTTCCTTTTAAACTAACTGTGTTTGTATTCTTCTGTGTAAATGGTAAAAATAACTTCTTGGGATTCTGGAAATTGACCGCAAAGGATGCTGCATGGTCAACAAGGGAAGACTAACTGATGGAACCCACCTAGATTTCTGTATGGCTTTTGACACAGTCCCACAGGTCATCCTTATCTCCAAATTGGAAGGAAGGCTTTGAAGGGTGTACTGTTCAGTGGATGAGAAATTTGCTGGATGGACACAAGCTGTTGGAGGCTGATGACCAGTGGTGTTGCCCAGGGCTCTGTCTTGGGACCGGTGCTTTCTATGACACAGGCAGTGACATCAAGTGTACCTTCAACTTCCCATACAGAGCAGACTCTTCACAGGTTAGGTCAGGAGGTGTTTCACAGTATATATTTGCCAATTTGCTGGAAAATTTTCCAAAGTTCAATTCAATAAGCCATATAATATTTCATAGTATTTTCTTTTAAATGCGCAGCATAGGAATGTAAATAAATAGAACTTCAGAGGGCATTGTGAATAATCACTACAACTAGGGTGCGAAAAATATTTAGTCAACATTCCCTATTTTCCTGCACTTTAAAATAATCCTTCATAAAGAGGATTTTTTAAATTGAAGTGCTATATTCTTTTTATTTGCATAAAAAATATACATAGATAAAATTCCCTAGTACTGACCACCTGTCACCCTTTCCCTGGCCAAAATAAAACCTTTATGTCTCATGAGGTGAACATATTTAGAAAATGTAAGCATCTACATATATGTTCAATCCATGTATACTTTTGAAAACTCTGAGTGGTATGACGTAACGGATAAAATGCTGTATTCAAATACTAAATTGTCTGATGTATTGAGGTGCTTAAATGACCTTAAACTTTTGGGTTCACATGAGTTTGTACTGATTTGAAAAGAAAATCTGAGATAAAAAGATAAATAGTAAGTAATTTTGGTCTAAGATTTATTTTCATATTTCCTTTTCTACATCAGAGTTTGGTTAAAATTCAAGGTTACTTTCAATAACTGCTTTTGCTTTAACTGTAATTATTGTTTTGTACTTCTGGTTTTCTCTTTGTATTGCAATGTCAGTCATGACACAATGACATGGCATGTTACTTATATTAAGAGCTGATGAAGGATAAATTTCAAAGTGGTTAATTAATTATCAGATGATATAATATCAATTATTCATCCAACTTTTATGTAAATATGGAAAGCTTTGCATCAGAAGAGAATTTTAAAACTGAAAAATACATTAACGTAGAAGGTAAAAGCCCTTAGATAGCTAACTGATAAATATATACAAACTCCTCCTTTTTCTCTTCATACTCAGCTACTTAGGTAAATCTTGAAGCAATATTAATACCATCATCAGCTGTGTTATTATAGTACTGTGTATAATCTGCCTCATTGTCCATTTTGAGTTCAACCTATACATATAATTGGAAAATATTCCAACCATATTAGTTTCAAGAGTAATAAACTAGCATTAACAGAACAGGAGTGAAAAAAAAATCCTCAATCTAGTAACAAATAAAACCACCACTGTAAAGTCTAAGCTGTCATTTTTTGGTACAGCATGTGCAATGTTCTGCAATAAAAGATCCAAAGTACACAGGTGCTGGACTTCAGATTTATTTTCACCTTCTATTCAGTTAATAATCCATAAACTCCATCTATTACATAACTGTATCCTCAGGCCACTTCAGTGAGTGTTAAAAGATTTCTTTGTCAAAGCTCTTGTACAACTATAATATCCTAATAAACTTCACACACATCAGACGTAAGGCTGAAGTTAGATGCTGAACTCCTGTTTCATTCAGTGCCTTATCTTTTCCAAGATCTATGCAATTGAGGTTCTTCATTAAAAGAAAGTAAGGATGTTGTCTATTACTTTAGCTTTTCTTTTCTAAGAACAATTTCTTTTTAACTTTTTGTGATAATTTGTATTTGTGAGTCTGTATTTGTCAAATATGGATTATTTTTGAAGGTGAGAGCATACTGGCTCTGAGTCCTACAGAAAGACATTCAGGTAAAATATTGCCACTGAACCAAAATGTTTGTGAATGAGAGGCAATTTTATAGCCCTTTTGGGTAGACATGGAAGAGTTTATGGTGGATTGTAGGATTGTAGTGAGTAGGTAATGAGTTCTGATTCCGAGTTTTCAAAGAAGTTGCATCATGTGCAAATACCATCCATTGAAATTCAGATTTACATGCCTGTGATACCTCTGCTCTGCAGTTCTTGTAATCAATCCTGATTTAGGATCCTGCTGACTATGCCAGTTTGTCAGGAATGAATGATTTAGATTGCTTAAAGGATCACCATCAAAGATATTAGCAAAAGCCATTTTAATATGATGTCAAAGTGCAGTTTGGCAAAGGTTCACTTTATTACTGCAGGAAGAAACATGCACAGGAATATTGGATTAGAATTGAACTAGAATGATTGATGCAGAGACTGTAGACAAGAAAGTGTAAAGGGCACACTCCTTTTGAGTTGTGAGATTCTGAGTGGACTCAATTTCTAAACTCCTGATTGAGCTTAGGTGTGGCTGGGTCCTATCTTAGTCTCAGACTTGGACAATGGTTTATATGTGATGGAAGAAATGGAAACAAGGGAAATCTCTGCTTTGGATAAGAGTTTCTAAGTCTCAGTTACAGAAACTCAAACCTTTAGTGTTTTTGCTTATGGACAGAGTTATGTGGTGTGCAATCCAGCAGCAATTCAAAAAGAGCTCCAATTTGGTTCATCCAAAGATCTGCCATTAGTAGAAGTTCTCTCTGACCCAAAGAGGTCTGAGAGGTATCTCAGCCCAAGAGCATATTACTGCCATCCAGCCACACTGCCTAGAAGGGATAGCGGAATGTGTATATGTACATCAAATTGCCATGTTTTGTCTAAGGTTATTAGCTGAGTCTTTAACTTATTATCATTAGTCTGGACAGATGAAATAAATTAAAATGGGAATAATGTGTCCACCAGAATATAACTACAAAAAATAAGGGAAAATATTCAGCTAGGAGATTAGTATTTAAAGGCAAGGAATGCTCTGGGATATGTTTTATGTAACTGACTTTGAAATCTCTTGCAGTCTGCAGCTATTTGGCTGTTGGATACAACTATGCTTTCCAAGCTCACTGCCACAGGCAACTTTGAAAGATAAAATCAAAGCTTCCTCTCAAACTAGGAAATATAAAGAGTACAATGTCACGATATAATGCTGACTATTTCTTTCAGCTATAGGCCCTCAAGTTCTTGAGGCATTGTGCATTGTAGCAGAGGCACATTCTCATCAGCTCCAGTATTGCTCTTTCCAGAGTTATGGGAAGAATAGCATTTTAGCCACATCCCTGTGGCAGAGTTGCTTTACCATTTGTAATTGCACTTCAAGTATCTTGATATTATTAAAGGAAGAACTAGACACTTTTAATATGGCTTTATTTTATACAGCTTTACAGCTTTTGATTTTATATAGTTGTACACTGAGACAGATTAGTCTCTATAGACATTTAGATTATTAATATCTTTTTAATTAAATAAAACAAGTCATGGTATACCATGCATGTACATACACCTATGTTTATATGTGTGCTTGCATACACAAATATGCACATCATGTTTAATATGAAAAACAGAATTAAGGTGCTGGATTGCGAAACCAGAACTAGTTTCTTGGTCCTAACAGAATGCACAAGAACTTCCAAATCAATTGACTAAACTGGTCATGGGAAGCTCCTCTAATAGAGATCTGTTCTTGGTCCTGGAGAAGCTATCCTGCAGGAAGAGAAGTGATGATCCCTAAGAACAAGTTTCTCACTCTCAAATGTGATTTTTTTTTTTCAATTTCTTCTTCCTCAAATTCTAGTTGTAACATAGCCCAGCTCAGAGGTGAACCAAGAGGCAACATAAAGCCATTGAGAAAAACTGAAAGAATCTTGATGAACTGCCTCAAAAATGTCTTCGAAGGAATTGCCATGCTAGGAATTGCCAGTTCTGTTTTCCAGTCTTAATTGCTATTCAAAAATGAGAAGAAAACCTCCTGCTATGTTTTTTCTTACAACCCTGAAGTAACCAGTCCATATGTTCCTTGATTTTTGCCAGAGAGCTGATTCTTAAGAACAAATGGAACTACCCTCTTGTCTTGTTTTGAACCCAGCCAGCAACCAAGCTCCCACAGCCATTCACTCACTCCCCCACCACCAGGACTGGGGAGAGAATTGCAAAAGTAAGAACACTTGTGGGTTGAGTTCAAGACAGTTTAATGGGAAAAGGAAAAGCTGTGCATGCAAGCGAAGGAAAACATGGAATTTATTCACCACTTCCCGTGGGCAGGTAAGGGTTCAGCCATCTCCAGGAAAGCAGGGTCCATTACATGCAGCTGTGACTTGCAAAGACAAACATCATCACTTTGAGTGTCCACTCCTTTTTCCTTCTTTTTCCCACTTCATGTGGCTTGATGTCAGTTTGGTCAGTTGGGGTGAGCTGTGACTCCTCCCAAATTCCCAGGCACCCCCAACCCCTTGCCAGCGTGGCTGTACAAACAGCAGAAAAGGCCTTGGCTCTGTGTAAGCCCTGCTCTGCAATAAAAAAATAAAAAAAATGAAAAAAAAACCCCACATTTTTCTATCAACCCTGTGTTCAGTACAAATCCAAACTCAGCCTCATACCAGCCACTGTGAAGCAAAGTAACTTTACCTCAGCACACTTGTCCAAAGAGCAATATAGAAAATGCAACAACCAAATGGAAAGCTGTATTCCAAGAAGAGTTTAAATATTTGGTAGTAAAACAGTTGAGAATCTTTTGAGATAGCTTTCTGTAAACAGAGACTATATAGACAGAAACTGACTCTGTAGACAGAAGCTGCAGAGGAGGATTTAAAGAACCACTTGTACATACTGAGTGAGCACTGACTATCCTAAATACTTATGGAACTGGGTTCCTAGGGGAAAAAAAGGTGCATGCAAAGAAAATAAGCATCATAATGGATATATTAGGACAGGAGTTGAGAGGTATTATATAGAGAAGGTGCCATTCACACACTCTGTATGTTTTTTCAAAGCTTGACTTTATAACACTACAATTATTTGGTTTGCATATTTGTTGGAATGACATAATTCATGCACACTTTCTCTCAAATATATATAGAGCTGCTGCAAAGACATTAAATAGAAATTCTGACTATAATAGAAGTCCTTAGGTTTTTCAGTACTTTTGCATTACTGAAAAATGTAACTGATAAAATCCAAACCACTTCTGTGATGTTTTGTAGACAGACAGACAGACATACACACACACACGCATGCACGCATGCACACACACACACATACATATATATATACATATTTACATCTGTAAGGAAAAAGTGTATCAATATCATATTGATCTTCTAGCAGTCCTGAAGTTGGTGTCCACATTGAAAATTCTGTACAGTGAATCAAAATTAAAATAACTTAAAAAGGGAAAAAATAAATAGAAAATAGAAGTAGAAATAAATAGAAAATAGAAAATAAATTGAAAACTCTACTCAAAGGTAATAAAACAATAAATTCTGCTGTGTAGACATGGTTAAGGGTTGTGACTTTGCTCCTGACATTATTGTTAAAAAAAATTCTTTTGGAGATCATGTTGACATGTCCTCAAACATATATTTAAAGTTATTGGATAGGATTTCATAACCAAGATCTGTCAAAATCAGGGAATATTTGGTGCATGTACTCAGGAATAGTTATCATGCTGGTCATGTTGGAAAGAGTTTGCAATACAGAAATGCAACATGTCTTTGTTATTGATTCTCTCAATCCAATAATAATACTTATTATTTCTTTTATTTTTCATATTACACCTATATTTTGTATTTCTTTCCTAAAAAATGCAACAGATTGTTTAGACAAGATTACAGCTAAGTACACAAATTCCTAACCTTTTGCTCAAGGTAGCAAAAAGAAAAGATTTCTTATTCTTAAAATTTGAAGAGTGGATGGAGACCGGTAGGGAAAACCTGAAAGACTTAAGGCTTGATTTAGAGGCTTCCTTTTTAGTGCTTAGGAACAGAAATTTCCATTAAAAAAAATTACTTTCTGAAAAGATATTAATTGATCTTTTAAAATAATTTAATTGTTCTGATTCTTTATGAGTCTATATTCAGAGTTCTACTTATTTTAGTAATCTGAAAAAAGATTTTGAAGGCACAAAAAGCAGCCAATCTTGCAAGCTTTAATGACATTTGAAAAATTTCTGTGAAAATCTTTTCCCAGTATAGGTCCTTACTTTCTTCTGAAGAACCTTGGTTCTTGGAATGCTCTACTCTGGTTTGCACCCCAATGTCAGAGTCTCCAATTAACTTCCTATTTCAGGCAAAAATTATTTTTGTTCTTTTGCTACTCATGGTCTTATCCTTTATCAATATTTCTTTTCCTCATGCTTAAATATTTCAAAAGGGGTGTTTTTCAGCTATTTTTCCAAGTAAAGGATATTTCCACCAAGTGGTGAAGATATCCAGATGCAATTCTATGAGAAATGGCAACAATGTAGGTGAGAGATTCATTTGCTTTTCAGAATCTCTATGACTGATATTATACAATTAATATAGAAAAGGAGAGGTAAATAAATGGAAAGTAGTTAATCCAACAGAAAATTCTTCTTTAGCAGATGCCCCTGCAATTACTCAGCTGCTTTTGATTGCTCTGGATTTTTCATAACTCTTCCTTATTGCTCTCTTCCACTGGAAATATGTTGATTTGTAGTGAAAGCACCTATAACCTCAAAACACCTATAACATCAAAGTTTACCTTGCTTGTCTAGTACTGAGCACCTCTGTTTGCATGAGATATCAAATATGTCAAACAATTATGTAATTGCTTTAGAGATTTCTGGAGAGAGCTGATTAACTTAGTACTTATCTTTCTGTTGAATAACTACTACAGCTGAGTCAGGAATTCAATATGAGAGGAAAATTTCATAGGGTTGGCAATTATGAGTAAATGATTATATTCCCACAGCAGAGGGTGGATGAATTAGTCCCTGTATCTCTCAAGACATCTTTGAGTAATCTTGCGATACAGAAAATGTATTACTCAGCTATTGATTTTGTCCTAACAGTTCACAAGGGCCTTGCTCCAAGATAGTTCCTAGTCAGATAACTGATAACTAAGAAGGAATGACTCAAATAAGCATGTTTTTCTTGTGGCTTGATTAAATTTAAAGTCATACTTTCCAAAAACAGTCATTAGGACTCCATGAAACAGAGTAGTACAGGGGCTATTGAATATTTTACTTGACTGAATTATTTTCATAGAACCAAAAATTTGAAAAATAATGTAGATTAGAAGAGTCTTTTGGATGATGTGCAATCCTCAGTTGTAATTTTTTGGGTTTGTTTTCTGTCACCGAAGGCATTTGGAAATAATATCCCTTTAATTTTCTCTCTATACACACACAAAGCTCATTTCGTATGTGCACTTCCTAAATGATTTTCTTGTCCCATGTACTGGAAATTTAAACCTCTGAAATTCTGCATTTTTATTGGTTCAAGTAAAACTTTCTGCATAGCACATTTTCATATATTTAAAGCATGTACTATTTCTCTCTTCTGCACTAGAAACATGACACTGACATATACATGTAAATTTTTTTATTCATATTGTTTTAAGTTTTGATTTTTTGTCTGGTGGCAGTGATTACACATATCCTTTTTTGTGCATGAGAAAATAGTTTTTCTATTAGAAAACAGATTTTGAGGTGTTAAATAAATTCCTATTAATTCTGGTAAGAAAACATTTCTTGCTGTGTTATGAAAATGAATCTGGAAAACATTTAGGAGAACTGAATTAAATACTATGATATAGTGAAAATACAAGGACTTTTATTTTTTTTTCATGTGCTAGTTACACTCAGTCATCCTGGAAATTGCAGCAAAGCTTTAAATTCTGCCAAACTGACTATTTAATATAGTGCAGTTCCTGTCTTGTATCTTTAGAAGTTGTACTATTTACTTCAGGAGATCGAACATTGAATTTTTAAATTTTTTAAGGTTTTTGTCCTTTTTTTAAAAAAATTTCCATCTTCCATTTAAGCACTGTGAGATATTTTTCTCTGTTTAAGAATTTTAATTATGGATCTGATCCTTGACACTATATGACATATAAACCAGTGATTAAAAATAAAAAATCTTAAATCATAATTCAGGAAAATACTCCTTTAAAACTACTGAAGTATTTAACTAGTGAGCAATTTCCTGAGTCGCCCTAAATTTGTTTTCACTCCCTTTGTCTTTATCAGGGTACTTTTTTTTTTTTAAACTTGGCTGTATTTAGACAAGTCATATGCAAACATTTCAGATAACTTTGGATTTCAAAGTAAGGCACAGTAAGACATTTTCAACATCTTTTACCCTTCAACATTTCAATATCTTTTACCCTTCTTGAACTACTGTTCTATTCAGAGAAAACAGACCCTAAGATATATTTCTTTCTTTGAAATAGAGGGACCATGAAATAAGGGGCTTGATTCAGCTCATAACTGGAACAGTCAAGTGATTCCTTTTGTTTAATAAACATTTGGAATTCCATACTGAACCTTCTGAAATTGAGAATATTGTTAAAAGAATTAAAATGGCAGCAACAACTTAGCTTTTCATCCACCCAGATCTACTATTTATGTAGTTATCAAACATCTCAGGCTAAGGATTTCCTTGAAAACATGGTCTAAATAAGTCCTGACATATTTGTTATAACAGCTGGTTTCTTTGTAAACTGTTGTTAAACCTTGGCCCAAGGTTCTTCTTTACTCTCCTTCCTCAGCTAAAATACAGCAACATATTTCAAAATGATAGCACTTGCTATGTTTCTCAGGTTTTTACGTTTCTTTTCACCATTTTTATGCACTGTCAAAATGCACAAATATATTACTGCAGTAAGGCTCATATATGAACAGTGTACATATATTATTAAGATAAATGTAGAACAAGAGGTGCTATGTGTTTTTCAGTTCTTGCTGTTGCTGCACTATCCAGCTGTCAAATTCTGAATAATACGCTAGCATTTTAGAAACATTACAAATGTGTTATGAGTGCTTTAATATCTCACGAGATAGTTTTATATCCCAATAAAAGAAGCATTTACATTTTGTTGTTTGTATTTTTATGCTACTTAAGTGCCCAGAGAGTGAATGTAGGACGTTCTGTATTTATTGCAACGAGGTCAAGAGAGAGGCAATCTCTCTGCAAAGCTGCTGTGCCTTTGCATATCATGGTTTCACAGGTGCCCTTAGTCTAACCTTCAGACAGACCACTATTCCCTGTACAAGCTAATCCAGACGGGATGTCCCTCAGCAAACTGTCAATTATGTTAAACTCTGTCAACCTGTATGTATTGTGTAATTTTCCTTTCTGAATTATTGTCTACTAAATAGAGTCAGCTGCAAATATTGAACTCTAGCCATGCACTCTAAGGGAAGCAATGTAGGAAATTTATGCATTCTTTTAACATCAGCCAACTGGCCTCTTGCAGAGATGTGGAGGGTTATAAAAGTTATACAAAAGTATTGCATATACTATAAAGCTTTATGAAAGCAACAAATACACTGTTTTTCATTTACTATATTAACAACCTATTTAGTGAACTGTTACCATTGAGACTAAGTAATGTAAATGCTTAACAGAAATATCTCCTTATTTTCATTACATTGCAAAAGAGATCACATGATTTCCTATCAGAAAAATTAGCCAAGGAGAGGTCTGCTGCCCAATTCAACTAAATTGCTATCCAACTATCAACTACAGAAATTCAGTTTAGAGTTCAGTTTAGCAGTTGAGTACTGCATTGTGATACTCTGTCTTAGAAGCATAAATTCTGTAGATGTAGTTTACATAGCTATTCAATTTAACTGTTATGGTTATAGTATTCTATGGAAAATTCTTATATAACTCTTTATTTTTCAAAAAATTAATACATCAGTTACACAATTTTACTGGCTTTAAAGATTTCATTAGCTGTAAGGGGGAAAAATTTATAAAAACATTTACCCAAGCAAACAGTAAAAAATGAATCAATTGTAAGTATGTGCCTAAAAATAATAGCAGATATAATTTTATAAATCTACAATATGTATTAATAGTCATATTGTTTTGTTTAGGTTTAGCTGTTTTTCCCCCATTTCTTTTCCTGAGTGCTAACCTACTGCATTCTTTGCAAAATAATTTATAGAAATGTATTAATCTCCCTATAGATATCTTCTTACAGAATGGTCAGGCAAAATGTACCTTGAAATATTTTTTCCCTGTCCAATGAAACAAATATTTTAACCATTTTTTTAACATCTATTTTTATTATTTTTAATGTGTAAAAAATAATTAACTACATTATTAGCGTCCAGAACACGATTTCTCAATGTTCCTATTAAGAAGAAAATAATTTATATGCTTATACATGAGCTACTTGAAAGAAAACTATTGAAACCACCAAGGATAACAATATTCTTTTGAGGTGTAAACAAAGGCAATTCAATAAGTGTTGTTAGCAATTAACTTAACCTGAGCACTACTTAGACTACCTTCAAAGCAATATGTGGCTTTATAAGTACATTCAGCCATGCAGAACAGGAAATGCCAAAGGAAAAGGCTAACAGTTTCATAGGAAACGTTAAGAGAAAAAATATATAATAAGCATCATGAGGCTTGACAGCTCTAATCTGTTGTAGGTAACCTTGAAACTTGCAAGGACAGGCTTGTATATTAGAATGTTTCATTTGAGCAGTCAAAAAATAAACTGTTCAGACTTTATCGATGTATTTGCTTTAAACAAATTTATCAAATCAAGTTTCAAAAAGGCAACTTAAAATAGTATCTTTGTGTAGTTTTAGAGAAAAGTTATTTTTTTCTTTAGCCTCAGTTTGAACCTTTTGTTTCCCTCTCTTCTGCATGATGCAGATCTTAATAGACATTACATAAGCCCCTTCAATGTAATGTTTACTTGTGCTCTGAGGCATGACCCTTTGATATAAAAGGTTGTTTTTTGAAGAAAGCCATAAATAAAATATGGTTGAAAGACCTCCCATCCTTTTCTCAGTTGCATTTTGGACTATTTTGAAGAAAATGAATTAATCTTCCTGCTTCCCCTGATACCTCATTAGGCTGCAAGTTGTTTCTCCTCATAGGAAGAATTAACCAAAGCAGTTTCAAATTGCTTTGGTTAATTCCATGAAAGATTTTAGACATGGCAGAGCCTAATTTTTGGGCATTTTTTCACTTTATGAAATCTATTGCACAAGTTGTACACTGCTCAAGCAGTAAGCTGCCAAGGATCAATGCCTATCTTTAGAAGGAGAAATTAAGCTCCTAACACTTCTTGTGTACACTGATATCCGGGGCTGGTGGAAAAACACAAACAAGTCTCCCGTCTCTTCAGGGCTTAATGCAGTTCTCTAGTGCGGTACTTAATACTTCTGCACAAATCAACTCATATTTTAGAAAACTTTCCTGTCTATTTCACAGAAAATATGAAATTAAACAATGGGAATTTGGAAGAAACAAATTGCCAAAGAGAAGGAAAGGACTTATTCTCTGCCTCATTACAGCAGTAGGCATCTAATTGTGGGCAGCAATGGGGATTCATCTGTGTGTTTTCTTGGTTCAGACTTCTTTCCTAGACCCCTGAAAATGGAGGGCTGAAGCTAAAACTACTGATTAGAACAACAACTAGTCTTGTGGAATAGCAAACATAGGAGCATATATTTCCATCTCCACGTTTGGAACAGACGTCCTAACCAAATATTTTTAAGCTATGGCTTTTCTTGAAGCAGTTCCACTGGAATGTATGCAGAGTAGCAAAACAAGGAAAATTAGTCCAGATGTTCAACTGGCTTTTGTCTAAACTATCAGACTGTAGGGCCACTCATATTTTCCCCAGCAAGACCACTCCAACTTTACCCCAGTCTGTATTTCTTTCTTTAGAGAAATGTTACACAACTTAATTGTTAAGATGTTTAGGTCATAGTACCTCAGTGACTAATGTTAAATAGATCATCTGCACCATGGGTTAGATGTCCTTTCTAAGTTGTTCCATATAAGATAGAGAAGAAAGAAAACCTAGAGGTGAGATACATTGGTCTTTGTTATGCACTAGGATTTCTAAACATAAGCTTGACCTCTACACCTCTCTTTAGAAACCACAATGTGATGATCCACCCCAAAAAGAAAGGAACCACTTAAGATTCAAAAATGCTTGTTAGTCAGAAGGAACTATAAAGGTCAGAGGGTCCAAAAACACTGGTAAATTACACTGTTTAACTGGTAAATTACACACATGGCATGGCAATTGGTCTGTTACTCTCTGATATACCATATAGGCACATGGCAGTGGGTTTTGGACAAAAGGGTATGGCAATAGGGGAAAGAAAATTAAGAGGGTTCTTTAAAAAGGGAGAGATGAATTAAAGAAAGGCGAAGAGAGAAAAAAAAAAAAGAGGAAAAGAAGGAGAAAAAGGGAGGGTAAAAACCCCTTGTTACAGCATCAATACTGCTGGGATGCTGATCCTGTTCTCAGAGCTGACCCAGCTGAGGGGATGCCAGTTCTGGTTTCAGCATCAATCCAGCTGATAAGCAGCAATCCAATTAACTTGGTCCAGCTGATGAGATGTTTAGGGTCCAGGGGCACTGCTTGGCCCATGAGAGGTACCTTTTTACGGTCATGTTTCTCCACCCTAAGGACAGGTTTCCTGTTTTCTATGCTAATTAGTTGTCGCGTGTAGGCTGTTCTTTTAGGGCTTTCTGGAAAAAGGTCAGAGGGCTTTGAGGGTCTTTGGTGGTCCCAATCCCACTGTATAGTCTATGTCTACTTCTTCCAATCATTCCTGAGTTTAGGCTGTACTGTGTTGTTTTTCTTTCTCATGGAAAAATGCTGCCTTATCTCCACCTGGTTCCCCTTCTCCAGCCAAAATTTGTTCTTTCTCACAGCATGTTAATACCAACAGTCCTTGACTATTACCAACAATTCTTGTCTGTTGCTACTGACAGCCCTTGGCTAGCTTCTCAGCCATCTGGTTATCAGTGTTTGAGACATGCTTAGTAACCCCTTATTTTCTGAGAACTGAGGGCTCAGAAGGATCTTAATTTGGACTGCTGGTTGTAGGATTTTTAGAGGGTGAGCTTTAGAATGTATCAGACCCTCATATTTATCTCAAAGGAGCAATTTGCAATAATTTAAAGGTGATCATCTAAACTGAATCAGATTAACTGATTTCTAAAAATGAAGAGAACTCTACTGGTTATGAAAGCAGATTATTTCCCAGCGACTAGATTCTAGTAAATGCTGGATGCATATAGCTAGAGTACATGAATTCTAATGTTTGGGGGTGTTTTTCACCTGTTCTCGACATCTACTTACTAGGCTATTAAGTCTCATCTTTGTCTTTGAGTTAGACATTGAAACCTTAGGTTGGAGGCTGATTCAGAATAAAAATAGTGAATTTCTAAGTCCTAAGGGGTTTTGGTAGCTGGTCAAATGATAATGAGCTTTGTCCAGGAGCAGAAATATGAAGATTATGGGGGG
>VXBQ01012469.1:271768-388431 GCA_013400175.1 Phainopepla nitens
GGTGGGGGGGTGGGAAACACTATAATCACAAGGGAAACAGAACACATGAATTTAGATATTTAGGTATTTGCAGGTTTAGGCAGCAACTGAAGCTGAACTTTTAGGATTTGATCAAATCTCTTTCGTAGAATTAGCCTCAGACAGACATACTACCTATGTTCCATTCTGAATTAAGCCATTGCTTTGAAGCAAAATTTTGAAAGAAAAATGCATGGTTTAAAAGCCCACAGTAATGAGATGGTTTATCTAAGTATCACTCAAATGTGCAGATGAGATTTGACTGCCTCCTGATTCACATCAAGGAATAGCAATATCCAATTCAAAATGTCTGTAATAAGCAAATTAATTGAAGAGCCTTTTCTGTAAGAAAGAGATAAAGTGATTTGACATGTGGGCATGACTCAGTAAGAAGTATACTTGATTGCTTCTGGGTACATGTCATTACTGCTTCTTTCTGTTGCCCTCATGCAGACAAAAGTTGCATTTGAGCACAATAGAAGATTTAAGATTATAAGGAAGAAGAAAGAGATTTGTATGGACAGGGAGCTAGAGACACGAAGTGTATTTTGGCTATGAGGGAATAGGGAAGCCGCATGGATATCATATAAGCCTGATATTCTGCAAAGAAAAAAAGAAAAATAAGGAAAAAAAAAGTTGTGCAGCATATATTGTTTTATAGTGTTGACTCTGCAACTGTAACTTTAGAGCAGCAATAGTAGTATACATTTTATATTTATTAGAACTACTTCCCTGAATTATAACTTGTGAAGTAATTTTTTTTTTAGTATGACAGAATAATTTAGGTTGGGAAAGATCTCTGAGATCATCAAGTTGAACCTATGGCCTAACACCATGATGTTAACTAGACCAAGGCGTGTGGCCAACTGAGTGCCACATCCAGCAGTTCCATGAACACCTCCACGGATGATGGCTCCAAAACCAACCTGGGCTGCCCATTCCAATATCTAATCACCCTTTCTGTGGAGAAATTCTTCCTAATGTGCAACCTAAACCTTCCTTGGGGCAGCTTAAGACTATGTCCTCTCATCCTATTGCTATTTAATAATCAGTCACAAAAAAAAAATTTACATCCTTTGAATTTTACATATGACGCTTTCTTTGCAAAGTTTTCTAAGACAATAGAGAAATGAGAAAGGAAATATTTGAGTACAATTGGAAAATTACTTTCACATAAAGTAAAATGAATGCCCTTTACCACTGTTCAACCTTGTTTAGCAGTTAGTCCTGCATGGCTTTGACTGCAGGATACCACATAATAGTGGTAAAATATAATTTTATGTAATTAGTATTTTATTTTTTTTATGAAAGTATATTTTCTTTGCTGACCCCTAGACAGTACTTAATTACTTTTGCTCAGAAAGGGAGAAAATACTGAACAGTAAGTTTACTGAACCTCACTGGAGCAATACTGTAAGAATGAGAGCAACCACATGTGATTTCACCACAACATAAGCATGAAAAGAATGGATTTAGCCTACTGTTCAGATTGCATTTTGATTTTGAGTCAGGTCACTAGAAATTAGCAAAGGCAATAAGAAATTTGCGTGGGTGCTGCAGAATGAGTCTCACGATACACCAGAGCAATTGAAGCAGTATAAGCTCAGCAGAGTACCAGTACTGCTTTTCCAATTCTTGCAGTGTGAGGGTACTGCAGAAATTGGAGAACTGTCAGATATGGCACAATGAGGAATGGAAGAAAGGATAAAAATTATCTATTTGCATTGGAGTCTAGAAGGTGCAAAGCAACACAGACCAGGTATGTTTTATTTTCCTACATATATAGGCTGTTGCAGGAAACAAAACAGGATATATTAATTATTCCCTTCCCAAGACTGTTAATTCTCTATTGAATATATTACATCAGCTTTACAGCTTTTACAGAGTGAATCTATTACCTGAAAGTAAAAACAAGAGAGTTATCCAGGCCTTTTCTACACATCAAAAAAGTGTAGCTGAAAGGGAATATCACACTTGCAAAATTAATGAATTTGATCACATGAGGTCTGTCTGATTTAAGATGGTTACTGAAATGGGATTAATCATGTGTTCATGAATAGACTTGAAGCACTTGCCAGTCATGTCTTTCCTGTTTAATGTTTACATGAGGACACTTGGAAATTGTGTATCTTCACATTTCTTTTATTTATTTACTTGTTTTTTAAAATACTGCATAAAATAGACTTGTCTTATATACAAACCTGCAGCTATTTTAGTTGTTCTACTATTTTGTTGAAATCTCATGCACCTGTTACCTTCAGAAATAAATACCCTTTGTAGTAAACAGCTTTAGAACCTACTAGGCAAGGTACTCTCTGGCTTTCTTAGCCAGATATTTTCAGCCTCTTTTCTTCACCAACGGGTAAAATCTCAGACATAAATGCTTGTTATGTAGCATGGATATGATACATTCACCTGAAAGGAGAGGTCTGTGATGTGATGACAAATTAAGTGGTGTTTTGAAATGTTTTAGGAAATACTTTCCTGGCCTCCTGAAAGATACATCTCTCATGTAAGGATTTTATCATTTCCCTCAGCTCCGGGTGGATTTCTCAGACCTGAGTTCCTTCTGTTCCACTATGAATCCTGCATGACTTAGGACATCTGCGATCAAGGTTCTGAACCCATATCAATGGACTTCGTGTATAGTCTCCTTTAACACAAAAAATGTATGCATACCAAACATAGTTCAATGTTTCTATAATTTTTATCTGAAGATACACAAACTACTGATTTTGCTTTGCTTTTTGAGCAGATGAAAAACAAAACAAAAAAAAAAAAACAAACCTTAGTGAGAAATACTAGAGGTCATGAGTAATGAAAAACTCAAGAAAAGTTAATAATATTAGATATTATTAGTATTTTCAGATTTTATATTGGAATTGAAAAGGCTTGGAAAAAGGTGAAGCTATATTGTAAACCAAAAAAGTAACTGAATTTGGAACAGACCTATGAAGGTCAACTGATAAAAATTTCTTCACAGTTACATCAGGGCTGCCTTAGATGAGGTGTGCTCAAAATTTAATTTGGATAAGAAAACAATCCTAGTATCCAATTGTTCATTGTACATCAGAGTTAAAAAATAGTAGTAAAAGTCAATATATGGAAAATACTTACCTGAATCACTATAAAGTGGTGAGGTAAGATGACTTCTTCAAGGCTTCACAGACATAGTTTCCACTCTTTGCTCTCTTACAGCTTTGCTTTCCTCTGTGGCTTAGATGTCTGCTAACTGTCTTTACATCTTGCAAGCCCTATGATACTCATTTTATATTTCAAACAGCTGTACAATACTTCAATATTTAGCTACAGTTTTTGTATCCCAAATGTTTCATAGTAGTAATGCAAGGAAGATTGTTTATAAAAGCCGGCTGGTTTTATTGGAAAAACGGCTTTCACTGACTTTCATTTATTTTTATCCAAAATGTCCTTCTTAGAGGTAACAGCCAACCTGAAAGACTCTCCTGAGTGACTGGAAAACTTCTGAAAGATTTATCATCCAGGATTAAGAACTAAACAGATGATCTTGGGGGAAGAGGAGTGGGAGGGCAGCAAAGAAAACCAACCAACCAACCCAAACCAAACATGCCCATGCTCTCATTTAAAAATATGCATCATTAGTTAATGGGAAAAAAAGTCACAATGCGTGTATTTTACAACACACAAAAGGCATTTTATACAATTAGGGATATGTCTTCATGTTCCTGATACAGACAGTTTGGCAAATAAAATCTTGAACATGAAAGTGACAGAAAAAAGCCTTGGAATTACAAACAGGTAGCTGGAATAACTCAGAAGAAAAAATGTAGAGTGGAAAGTCTGAAATAAGCATAAAAACACACAAATCATGTCAATCAATGAATATTTCAAGCCGTTAAATAAAGTATTTGAAGGCAGAAATCTACTCAAAAAGAACTCCACATATAAAAAAGATTTTTCTCTTTCAGACTATCAGGTTCAACATTTTGTTCTTTCTGCCAAATGTCAACAATTTAAACCCAAGAAATTTCCAGCATATATTCTTGCTATATTTATGCTCAGAACACCTGGAAAGATAGTTTAGCATGCTAAAGGACCTGGAGTTTTGGACCTGGAGTTTCAAATTAATGGAATTCATTACATGGAACATTTTTTCTTCATCTAAGAGGTTGACATTGAGGTATTTGTGACTCATACAATGAAAATGTATAATGGATCAGAGGCTTTAGCCAAAGGTGTAAATTTTGTTAGATATGTATTAACAAGAAGAGTATTTGTTTTACGTGAGAAATAACACGTAGGTGGCAAGCTTGATTTTCCACTATGTAGTTATGGATGTTAAAAAATAAACTTTACAGTTTGCTAGTTCAATTTTGTTGTTTATGGTGTTGTTCCTGGAGCCCAAAGGACAAAGAAGTAAAATTATTCCTTATTCTCTTTATTAATAGAATTCTGTCACCATATTATATGTACCACATAAAGATTTGTAATTGCTTTGGAGAGATACTCTGCCAAAGATCCTCAGTGGGATTTTTGTAGAAAGTAAAATATAGTCATCAGAGAGTAGAAACAAATCTTCTGATTGGAGTTTAGTCTCTGAGTGTTTCATCATGCATATTAACTTGAAAATGATATTACAAAAAAAACCCAAAAAACAAACAAACAAAAAAAAAACCAAACCAAAACAAAAAACCCACAACAACAAATCTCCAAACAAAACCAAAAAAACAACCAACCAAACAAAAAAACAACTTTAAAGATTGGAATATAAGGTAGGAAAGAAGAGAATTCAAAGGGAAGATGAATATTATTATAAACCAAAAATTAGTATAATTTGACTGTATCATTTTATGAAAAAAATACATCTCTCAATCCCTTGGCTTAACAAAAAATAAAACGGGAAAATTAAGGAGAAACATCTTGCAAGGATGTGAAATGATTGATTTGTGTCAACTTCCAGCATGGAGAATTTGAGAAGATATGTGATTTGGAACTGCTCTCTTCAGGTAATGAAGATGAGTTGTTGTCAGATAATGAGAAGTCAGATGGAGCTCAAAGTGATATATTAAGGAACAAAGAAGCAGATGGTTCTCACCTGAGAGTTCTTTGGAGGAACTTAAAATGAAATGACTTAGTTACTAAAAAAGATGTGCGATCAGTCACACAGTTATGACAGTAGAGAAAGAAACTGTAGGTTCAAACAATGTAGCTATTTTATTACCAAGGTATTTGTTATGATTCAGGGGATTACAAACCAAGGAGACCTGATTCAATATTTAAAAAGCTGACTGAAGCAATAAAAAAATACATAGGTAAAAAGCAGGATGAGATTAGGGACAAAAGAAAACACAAACCACATTTCTGGTCCTCTTGAAATGTCTGAATAGACCTGTGCAATCCTGTATTAGGAGAAAAACCAGCAAAAATATTGTATTTAGACTTTTAAGAAGTCCTTAGGAAGCACTTTCACTAAAGACTGTTTATGACTATGGTGAGAGGTAATATTGGTGGTTAATTAAAAAAAAAATTGAGATAAGAAAAAATTGCAGAAGGCATGGTTCTTTTTCAACATGGAAAGAAGTTAATTGGCTAAGTGAGTATCATCAAGTTAATGTAATCTCTTACAGTAATTGCTGGTAACTGAGTAGCAGGCTATATTTAATACTACTGCCATGTTGTATGCCTTTTCCTGTGGTTGATAATGTGAGGAGGAGTTGTTTGGGGTTTTTTGTTTGCTTGTTTGTTTGAAGGGATATTCTGGAGATTAAGAAATGCATTACCTTCTTTAATATACTTTTTGCTTTATACCACAGAAAACTTTTCAAATTTAAAAAAGTCAGTTGAAATGGAAACATTTATGCACAACAAAGCAAAAGCAATTGAAGATGAGATAGAAATTTCACAACATAAGTAAATAAGGAAGCAATTTTTCTTGGGGTATTAACTGGAGTTCATATGCACAAGTGTTAGCAGATTTACACCCTAAATACAGGCAATTAAATTGCTAATTATGGTGAAGTTCTGAATGCAGTTATGAACTGAATAAAAACAAACCCAGCCCTTCCCAATGTACTTGCTTCTCAGTCAGATATAAAATGTTTTACCTCTGACTCCCACCTGTCAGATAAGGGAAGTGAACTCCAGTAAAATTATTGTCCTTAACATCAGTAAAAAATGCATAATCTTAATTTGTTTGTATATTTTTTGTTTGTTTTACAGTGTTAGCTAAAAGCAGAAACTTATTTTTAAATGTTAATGTGGGGTTTCTATCTGAAGGTGAACTATTCCTACTTACCTGTGTATAACTTCTACAAATTTGCTTTTAGAAAAATTCTGCTCTGTCTGGGTCTGGATTCTTACATTGCACTTAGTGGATGGCAGTGACTGCAGTGTATTCTGAGCTCCTGGTCCCTTCTCTGTCCACAAGATATATATGCTGAAGCACAACATGCACATGGCAATCTCCAATACATTTACTTGTTTCCTTTCCATGCAAATCAACGAAGAGAAAGTGTCTGCTGAACTCAAGCCTTGTTCTAACAGAGAACCTAAAAATCACTGAGACTTGCACCTGTACCCTGTAAGTCCAACGCTGTTGCAGCTTTGATAATGAGAAACACCATGTTAGGCACACAGGTAGGCAGGGATGAAGGTGAGCACCTTATCTAAAAATAATCATGATATTTACCCAGCTCTCGGTATGCACAATTCTCAGCTTCAATTGAGATCAAGTAATTTCATGTTCGTTGTTCTTGAGGTTGTATTTTGAATACTGGTTATTGTACAAGTAAGTAATTATAAACAGCACTTTATGTCAGCAAATAAGTAATTTTTAAAAATCTGAAGGAAATGTCCATAAAATACATTTAGAAAAAAAAAATAGTAAATTTTGGGTTTATTCCAAAATGTTTTCTAAGAGCACTGTATTATAAAATTTTTCCTTCATCTCAAAATAAAAAGAACTGACAAATATCTGCCTTCTTTTTCCATTTCCTGACATGATAGTGTTGAAGCCTCAGGAAGTAAACAAATCAAAGACAGAGAGGAACAGAAATGTTAGATCTGAGAGAGCTAAGATGCACTTAATATCTTAGAAAAATAAAAATATCTTGCATTAACCATGGTGCACTTTCAAAATATTAAACAATATTAATATTGTTTCAAAATATTAAACAATAATTTCAAGTGTGCAAATAAATTCTTACACAATTATTTAAGAATCTCAATAAAATGATAAATCAATATTTCATTGCATTGTTTAAGGGAAGAAAGATGCAGATTTCAAATAATCAGAAAAATTGTATTGAATTAATAGTATGTAATAACAATCATAAATAGTTACTGAAATTATGCCCATTTTAAACAATGTTACAGCTATCTCAGATTTACACTTTAAAGCCTGAGTTTACTGTAACAGAGAAATAAGATAAGCAAATATTCATTGGAGGAAAAAACCCAATAAAACCAAAAGAAACCAAGCAAAACCACACTCAACCTCCAAAAAGCTTGCAGACGGAGTTCCAGTATGAATGTGGACACTGTGCTACTGAGTTGTTTTTATATCCTGGTGCAAAATTCTTCAGCTGAGCTTTCTGATGTCTTCAAGGCGGTGTGTCTGGCTGGAAAAGGACCAAATGATTTGGAGCAACTAAAGCCATAGAAAAACATTAGTATGTTGTTGCATAGGACAGAGGCTTTATCTCAATAATATCATCATGTCATTGCAACTTGTATAAATTCAAATGTTTTCCAGAAACATTAGTATCAATCATTGTTGCCAACATTTATAATTTTTCCTGTTTTTATACAGCGTAAGAGAACTCGTCTCTTTTTCGTTTACTTTGTGGCCTCAGAAACAACAGAAGGTTTGGTTTATTAGCCTTGTGGATTAGTTTATCTGACAGCATAATGTCAATTTATAGAATTGCACTGACTGTAATTCTTATTATTCTTGTATTTATTCTTTGAAATGTGAGTCAAACAAGAGAGAACCTGTAGAAGACAGTTGCATGTTCTAAAAATCTGCAGAATTTAGAATTTAAAGGATAAACTTCCTTAAGGTTGTGAAACAAACTAGAAGGCTAACCTTCCTGAAAATCTCTTGTTAGTGATTGCAAATTGGTATCCCAGTTCCGAGTTTTTCTATCTATCATATCTGCTCATATTATCTAAATACATTGTGCAAAGCATTTTAAGAAAAACATGAGGTATCTTCCAACTTTTTATTCCCAAAATACATCACTTAAAAAGCTTACAGTTGATTTGTTTCCTTCGCATATTATAGTTGATTATAGTCTCACTGTCATGATTGTGATATCAGTTGACAGTCATTAATTAAGCAATTTTTAATTGAGTAGCCTATGAATATAACTGCAGAAAAAGTTTCTGGAAGGTGTAAAGAAGTAAACAGCATTCCTTTTTTAATTGAAATTAGACTCGACTGACAGATTAAATTATTCTAGACAGTATCCTTTTGCAATGTTTTATTACTGATAGTGATATATAAAAAATACTAACTTTCCCAGTCAGGGAAGTTCTTTAAAGAGAATACCTTACTATATTTTCTGTGAAAACATACTAATTTTCTGATGAGTAACCAAAAGCAGAAAAATTTCCAGCGTGCAGGAATAACCAGCATGAGTGATCATGTCTGGAAAAAAAAAACAAGAAAATATCACACCTATAAATGAAAAGAAAATCATACCTACTTTCCAATTCTCACCTATGAATAGAGAAGCGTAGAAAAAAAAAAAAAAGCTGAAACAAAAGTGTCTGAAAAAGAAGGAGAGCACCATAAAACTTAGGAGTTCAAAGTTACAGAAATTAAAAACAAAGCAAAACGGATTGCATGATTTTTGCTGCCAAGATTCTAATTGCTAGGCTTCCTAGACAGAGTTTTACAAATGTATTGCATTACAGAAAATGGAAACATTTAACCATCTTGGAGTGCCTCAGTGTAACTTTGTGGAACGGTTGCTGTATGATTGATACCCTTTCAGCAGAACCATTAAAGTGTGCTTCAGGGACCACACAGAATACAGCAGATTCTTTAATCCAGTGGTTTGGGGAGTTTGTAAGGCTTAAAGCCCATTATCACCAACTTCTCCAGGTTATAAATTCCTGAGCAGCAATAAATGACAAAATTTTCCAGAAGCTATTCTGCTGAATTAGTATTCAACAAACATAAGCTATCCTCTCACCTTTCGTTTTATTAATATCACTGTCTTTACAGGGGGGCAAAGAGAATGGATTTGCACTTATAAAGGATGGTTTAATCATTTGAGTATTTAGTGTAAACATAAAGCTTATGAGCAAACAGAACTTGCTTTCTGATTCCATTAACAGAGTATGTTGAGATGTAACCACATTTTCTTTCACTAAACAGAAGGGCCATTGTGTGAATTTTAACTACCACTTGCAAATAGTGTGTCTTGATAAGAGTAAATTACCAAACAATGAACAAAAACAACAAAATGATGATATGCATCCTTAGCATTTACAAGTGGAAAGCCTTAGGTGAGGAGTGAGTCAGATAGTATAAATACAGTGATTATCAACTTCTAAATAGTAAGAGGGGAATTTAAAATACTTTAGATATAAAATAGCATTCAGGTGCCCAGAACCGGGGGTGGGGAATTCATATTTCCAAGATACCTTGGATTTTCAGCTTGGATATGCACATATAAATATTAAATTCTTAGTTAGGTGTACTGAAACTTTTCATCTAAACATTTACTTTTACATTGCCTTGCTCTTACTCCATTTTTTATATTAGGCAACCTCGCTTACTGCTGCATTCAAACTCTTACAACTAACATAGTTACTGAGACTCTCAAGTATTCACAAGCTGTTCATGTCTTTGTTAGATGAGTCTTCTGTAGAAACAGAAGCAAAATTTCTAATTTTCAGGGAATTCCACAGCAATCATGCCTACACCGCATTCTGCAGTCAGGATAGAAGTGATTTTCTGTGAATACAACCGTTCATATGTCAGACAGCTACTCATATATCAGACAGCACAGCCACAAGTTTTGCTTACTGGAACACATGTAAAATTGCTGTAAGAGAGGAATTCCTATGTTGAGGAAAAAGCAGAAAGAGATAAAAGGCCACTGGGAACAGATCTCAAGGTGTTGCAGGAAGAACGAAGTCTATGTATACATTTGTATTCTTCAATTGCTTCAGGGATTCCACTTGCTTACATAGATCAAAGAGAATAGGAAAAAAAAAAAAGCCCACAAAAAGACAGGGAAAGGCAGCAGAAAACACTGCATGCCCAGTTAATTAAGTTAGACAGTAGTGCCAAACACCTTTGCAATGTGTATATCAACACAATAGAAGAAGATCAAAGCCAGTTTTGGCACATTTCTGTGTTAGCACATGACTTTGTCAAATGACAAAATGAATTCTTTTGTTCCCTCTACCTTTCCAACATGATTTGCTATACACTTCCAGGGGTCACTTAGAAGGATTGGACTCTTCCCTTCTCGTTTGACAGGTTAAAAAGGAAAAGGACTGTGAGTTCTTTCGAGGGTGAGTGAAGCTAGCAGCCATCCTTCTGCCTTCTGCCCATAAAGCTCACTGAACTGCAGTCCTACCTTTGCTCCAGTCCATGGCTTGTGATATGTGAAGATATCCAAATGATCCTGTCTTGTGGTACTGACAGCATCCTCAAAATTGTAAAGGGACATATCTGCTCAAAGAATGGACTGTTAGGATGGTAAAATACGTCATCTTTGTCTTATACAGCTAATTTCAAATACAATGGTAATATCTGTTTTTGTCAAAGCTGAGGGAATTAGGAAATTATTGCCACCCATACACTCCAGAGAGATCAATATCATCCAGAAGTTTGGTTCTGGAGAAACACTAAAAAGGATTTGACCAGGAGATTCTATCAGTTAAATCATCAGCCATCTGCAAAAAGTCTGACGGTGAAGTGAATGTTAAGGTTCATACGGCATATGTGGTATTTTAATGGGAAATAACCGCTCCCTGGAAAAGAAGGGCAGTCTCTGCTCCCAGATCTCTGGCAAAGCTATTGCAAATCCTTCACAGATAAAAGCATCAGTGTAACAAAATGTCATCAACTGCTTTCTTTTCCATTTATCTTCATACTTCCAGAAGAAAACCAGGATTATATATTTAACGTTACAGGAAGTAATACTGCTGTTGCATCAATTTCTCCAGTAAAATTATTCTTCTATGAACCATGAAATCCCTCATTGCTTTTCCATGACCTCTTCTAACCCCTCATGGGACAACGAGCCAATTGAAATAGGTTCTTAAAAATTATGTTCCAAGCACTACAGAACTTCCTTCCTTCCTTCCTTCCTTCCTTCCTTCTCAAATGTTCTGGGTTTGTTTTGTTTGTAATTCTATGGTGTGCAGCTGCCTGGGGCTACCAGCTATCAGGACCAAGCTTCCAAGATTATGAAATGTTCAGCTGGGCTCACATAAAGATTTCATCTTCCAGTTATCCTGGCAGTTTCATGGCATAACAGCACTCAGGACACAAGCCTGCAGCAGAAGTTGCTATGTGAAATCCTGGGTGAATAGACATGACATTTTAAATCCTTCCATCTAGAACATACTTGGGCTGACTAAAAGTCCCCCAGCACAAGTACCACAGCTGCTTTGAAACAATGGTTATCACAGTGTAGACTGCCACTGCAGCAGCTGGGAGCAGCCTCAAGAGCTGCTGCATTTGAGGAGGCTGGGGAGAGCCCGGCAGCGAGCGCCAGGTGCTTCACCAAGCCCCTCTGTCGGGCTCACTGGCAAAATGATCAGGCCAATAGGAGCCAAAACACTCAATATACTGTAGTACCTGATTTTTTAAATTTTATTTTTCATCTATGCATTTTCATATATTAAGTGTAAAATTTTTTTTTCCATTCTTCCTTTTTTTCCCCTTGATCTACCTTTCTTGGTTTATTTTCTCAATAACTTTCCTGTCTGCTAGGATATGACATAGGGAACTTAATTTGTTGACAATATTGAAACTTCCCTGAGAAAACAAGCTGATATTTTGGTAGTTTCAAGCACTCTTAAGGGGAAAGGCATCAGGATTGTTGACTGAGCCTCTGTTTGTATCCCACTAGATACCAGTAGCTGCCCTACCAGTCAATACTTCCTGGTTATGAAGCATGTATTTAATTAGTGGAAGAAATCTTACTGCATTTTGAGAATGTGAAAAGTTGTTTTATTCAGAGTAGCCACAATGTTAAAGTGGGGTTGATAGTCCCTTTAGGAAGGTCAGAAAGATTAGGCATGTCCTTATGTAGAAAGAGAAATAAGAAACTTATGGTTCTTGTTCACGTTGGCGGAGTTACAAATAGCTTTCCCGTATCATCTTTCAGACTAGCACCTGCTACTAGGTTGAAATTAAATTGGAGTGAGGTTGCTTAGATGTGTTAGGAGATGAGCCTGGAAAAATAAATCAGAAGAGGTCTATTGGTATTTGCTAATGGGAGGTGACTGATGAGTCTTTGTTTCTGTCTGCATGCTTGATTATTACCTTTACATGTCTGAGACAAGTTTCTTTTTAGGTCTGACCACAAATGTTATCTATCTCATGAATTTAAATGTCTTGCAGGTATTAGAAAAGTAGTGGTAGAAGTTGTAGTAATGTATCATTAATAGCATTCAGACATCTTCAACAGCTGCTGATGGATAATCTTTGACAGGCAAAGATATTCATGACACATTAAAGAATCACTTTTCCACGTTGTCTGATAATGAAATCATATTAAAAGAGGAATTAAAAAAAATATTTTCTAAAACATTGCCACTCTGAAACTCTTCATTTCAACCAGTTCTGTTCTGTTTTATAAGCGTTGCATGCTCAGGTGTGTACCTTGCAGTAAGAAGACAAATCAGTTGCCAAATCAAGGGTTGTCAAAAGTAACACACAACAGATAATGCTGGAATAAGCTTTTTCTTGGGAGGAAAATGAGAGGTGTTTTCTTTTTGTTTATTCATTTCCCTTTTCAATGGTGATTTTCTCCTTTTCAGTTTGCATTATTTAAAAATACTTCCAAACCTTGTGATTGGCTAGAGTGTCTGTTTTACAGTAGAATTTTTTTTGGTTTGCTTTATTTTTTTTATTTTACTCCTTTCTTCATCTTTTCTATATGCACATCTGCCTGCCTCCCATCTTTCCTTCCACCATTCTGTAATGTAGACATGTGGTCTAATAAGCTTTCTAAATGTAGCCATCTGATGTAAAGAAAACTGGTTCTATCACTGTAACTCTTTCCAATAGTTTAGAAGCTATTGAAAAAAATAAAAGAAAAAAGCAAAACATTAAAGCAGAAGTAAAAGAAATATCAAAATTAATAAATTATATGGAAGAACTAAACATGGATATTACACGTGTTCTATCATTCCAAGGCAGAAATAAAAATGTGGGACTAGTAAAAAAAAAAGTAAACAAATCATGGTATGTTATAATTACAGTAATCTCTCATGTCTGTGAAAATATTAACAACCAAAGTCGTATCAGAAGTTATGTAATATTTTGGGCAAAAGGGGAGTTCTACGCTCATTTTCTTTATTTGTTTAACCACAGCAAAGGACAAGGAAAAAAGGATAAAAATTCATGATACTTCTTGGTTTTCAAAAGGAATAGAAAGCATAGAATATATGATACACTCTCAGCACCTCATCCAACACTGCAACAGCTGTCCAAAGAAAAATAATAGAACTGAACTTTGTTTGTAGCCATTTTGAATTGCTATTTGATGTGACATTGAACCTAATATTAAATTAAAATAGAAGAAGTTAGACAGGATACATCCTGGGGGCAAGTTCTTTTTCTTACGTTCCAATCTGAAATTCTTTCTCAACAATATTCTCAAATAGTTCATTCAATACCCACCTGTGTATGTGAGAAAGGAAAAACAGAAAACTAAAAAAAAAGTGAGAAGGTGGAAAAGAGTGTAAAAGGACATCATCAAGGCCTTTAGTGGAACAAGCTTGGCTGGCTGTTTCAAGGTGAGTGACAGTACTTCAGCTGGTGGTCATAAAAGTGGTATACCTAGAGAATCAGCCATTTGCAAGGGCTTGAAAAAGGATGAGTTCATCCCTTGAATGTTTTTTTTGTCTTTGTAGTTTTTAGCAAGCCTCTGCAGAAGCTAAATTTGTGGTTGTAGCTGACTCCAGTGCCTAAGTTCCTCACACCAGAGATTTTTTTTCTTTTTTTTTTTCTTAAACTCATAGGTCTTTCTGGCTCTTCCTGTGTCAGTTAGCAGACTGCAGTGTGCAATTCCTATGGTCTGTCTCTAGCTTCCTATTGGTGCTTGAGACCTAAGTTGCCAAAGCAAAGCACAAATGAGTTCTGGCTAGAATGGTGAAATAGCCAGACAAAGAAAAACATTCTGTGATATCTTACCTTCACACTCCATATTAATTCAGCCCAGTACTATAGGAAATTAGTAATTAAAACAAAACAAAACAAAACAAAAACAACAAAAACATACAAAAAAAAACCCCAAAAAACAAACAAAAGAAAACAAAACAAAACAAAAAAAAGAAGGCAAACAAATTTTGTGTCTTGCTTTCATTGAAATGTTGCTGAATGTTTCTCATGATTCACAAGAGATGCACAATCACAGTCTTTCTTCTGCTATTTGGCAATGAGCGTCAGTCAGTGAGAGATGTATAACAAATAGAGATGTGGGAAGACTGATGGATGGACCTCTTTACTTGTAAAGAATGTTTAGCGATCAAAAATACCATCTGATCAGAAAATTCAGACTTTCAGATTTCTCAAATATTTAAAGAAAAAACACTTGTGATAACTGAGATGTGTTGTCTTCAGTGATTAGGCCAACACAATAATAAAGCTTGTTTGGTTTTTTTCCTCTTAATAAAAAATGTGTTTTGTCTCATAATAAAGCTACTGTTATTATCCTTAAAGGCTGAAATTTTTAGTGTGACTAACTTCTCAAAAGAATGCTCATAAAATAAGCACCTTACTGTAAGGAAAGGCTAATAACATTTGCAGCATGTCTCAACATGTTCTCACTGGTGACAGGTGTCCACAGGTGTCCATGCAAGAGCTGCAAAAAGAAACAAAAGTTTCAGTTCTGACCTCACTGACGCAGAACCAAACCCAAGACTTCTCACAGCAACATTCCACCGTGGTGTGTTGTAGATTAGGCACATAACTGCATAAGCTCAAGAAGTGGGGTCACAAATAGGAACTTGATTTTAGGGTTACTTTCTTCTTGCAACCCCCAGAGTAGCTCACTAATTATTTCGCAATTACGGCAGGTTAAAAAAAAAATGTTAGAAATTATTACTCCCTGCCAGCTTGGCCTCACTTTTTTCTAAAAACTGTGGAGTGTAGAGATAACTAGAGATTTTTCTAAATAGTCCAGGTTGACATGACTTTTCAGAGAAGTTCACTGGAGTTTTCCTTGATGAAGTGTCAACAGCCAAGGGTGATTTTTTTTTTAATGTGCTGGTGTTGGAAAAATAAAGTGGAAGCAAGTGTTTCATAAACCCCACAGAAATTACCAAAATTAGAAAAAAAAGAATGGCCTGTTTATCATCCTCCTTTTCTACCAATATGTACATTACATAGTATCGTATGCAGAAACACATGATGGTCAGAAAATACTATATACTTTTTGGACAATTTTAAGGTCAGATCCTCAAATTCAGGCCTTGCCTAGTTCTAATTACATTGAAAGCATACCTTTTCACTGATTGTAATGCATTTTGCCTTAAGAAATTAAAGAATCTGGTCAAGGAGTCGATAGGAATAACGGTAACTGGAACACAGTGTTGATGTTTCTGTCATCTTATGTTAAAGCAATTGAATGTAATTCAGTTATAGTATTCAACTGTTAAATTCTGTGTAGCATATTGGTTTCCTAGGAAGTGATTAATGACTTAGAGTCTGAAGCAATCTGTTAAACATGCACATTCTTGGACATAAACCCACTGTGCTGGGAGAAGGCTACAAATAAAACCTGAGAGAACATTTATTTTTTTCTTATCCTGGCTATATTCTGATGATTGCTTCTGGAAGTAACTAACAAGAAGATAAGTTTGGTATAAATTGAGCTAACTCTTTTTTTCTCCACAGAATGTCTTCATACCAGTTGTGGAATGGCAAGCTACTAAATATGTAAACATAACAAAATAGACAAAGTAAATCAAGTACACCTACATTCATGCTGTGGCATTGATATTCTTAGGCGTATCAAAAGATATTTCCATATATTAGTGCCTTCCCACACTTGATGGCAGAAAGTGATTCATTACAAGGAGTCTCTATTCTCAATAGAATTTTCAAGATGCTAATTTAATAGAAATTGTTATTTTAGCTATAAATGTCATTAAAATACATGCAGTTATGTGATATATGTATCACAATGTATGCAATAATTACTTGTCTTCATCAATGTGGCATGTAATGAGCACAGTAAATTGTTCTCATTTTAAAATAAAAGAGCCAAAAAAACCCCCAAGTAATACAATGAAGATGAATCTAGACAACTAAAATTTAAATTTCAGGAAGGCTAAAAGCTTGTTTGAAAGTATCTGAAGATGGGAAGGCACTAATGACCATACAAATACAAGAAATACAAATATAATATTTCATTTTTCACATTGTATTTAACCAACATTTTTTGAAAATATTTAAAATGCAAGTTAAAAAATAAAATTAATTCCTCTATTTTATCAAATTTAACTTGAAACAATAAAGGCAATTTTACACAAGAATGTAATCAAATCAAAAGGTAACTGTGTAAGAGCTAAATAAGATGATCAGCCATAAAGAAAAACTAGAGTAGGAAGCAAGGGGGAAACATTCATTACCCTTGATATTTGTACATACACAAGGCTGACACAGCAAAAGGATTATCAACTATCTCAATTTCCAGACAGAAACAATTTCAAAGGGTGCAGCAATTGTTAGGAACCGAAGATCAGGCAGCAATCAACCATAAATGATTGAGTCCTACAACCAATCTATTTTAGTAATGAGGGAAGATGACAAGGAATGTGATGCTAGAGTTACAATTTGATGTTAAAGTCTTTTCCTCAAATCAAGGTGCAAACAAAACCAAATGCCAATTCAACAATGCAGATGTTATTTTGTAAATTTAACTGTGTAGAGAAAAAGAAGCAAGAGAGAGAAGGAGAGCGAGAGGGAGCCCTCTTCCAGGGGTACTTTTCTTGACATTTTATTTTTTTCACTGGAATGTTCTTCCACATCCACCACACCTGATAAGCCCTCAGAAACAGTAAATTACTTTTTAAAAAATATCTTCTCCTCACTTTTTCACTCACTAATGCTTCATTAAACGTTAGGAAAAAAACTTATTTCTGTTAACATTTAGCAACTTCTTTGGATTTCTCTGATGATTCAGCAATTTCTCTGGTGATTTAATGCTACGGAAAGGATTTGAGTTCCTCAGGACATATACGTCTTACTTTTGGTCACATAATTGGACTCCTTAGAATGTGGTTCTGCTGAAGTCTTCAGAGGAATGTTCTGTCATTCAGCGCACACATCAGTTGCAGCTGGAAAGCTTGCAGAGAATTTCTATCTATAATTAATGCCAGCTGTGTGAGACATAATTGCAATAATATAGTTTTACTGATTTGCATAGAACAGTGCTTGATTTGTGGAAGAGACATTCTGAAGTGTAGTGGTTAAATTGTTTTTCTGACAGTGATTTCCTAATAAAAAGCATCTAGACATTGATTAAACAGGGAAATGGAAATGTTTTCATCAAAAACATAGATTACATATATAGAAAACATTATTCCCAGGTCCAGAGACTACTTAATTACCATTTTGGTACAATAGATTGAGAGAATTTTTTTGTTTTCCTGTTTTGTTGTGTTGGCTAGATCTTCCACCTTGAAGATGCAGATTAATTTTTCCTTTCATCCAGAGGCCTATTCCCCATTTCAGATTGAATCTTTCATTTGTTGATTTAAATATGGTTTATCTGTTATACAGAAGGCTATGGTTAAAGTGGTCATCAAGTCTCTACACATCTAGAGAGAGAATTCTCTTCAACATAGGCATCTGGCTGCTTGATATTGTCAAAATTTGGTCAACCCAGGGGTTGAGAGGACAGAGGACAGAATTCTTCCATTCTTATTGCTGCCATATATAGACACAAACACCTTTTTGTATCTAGTTACAGTAACTCTCATTAAAATTTCTCTTACACGTTCCTCGTTTAAAAAAAGAAGTCTCTGGGGAGGTGAGCTTATATGCCAGCACAGGATTAAGAAAGCTGAGGACTCCATCCTTATTACTGTAAAATTGTAAGAACAATTGAATTATCACAGTTGCATGTGATGTTCATTTGCAAAATAAAAATGCTAAAAGAACAAATTTTTTTATGTAGTTCATGAGACTTTTACTGGCTTCATGTAAAATGCCCAGTATATCACTCCTGAATTTTTTTGGTGTTCAGTGAAATTGTATTAAGATATATTTGGTCCTTTACTAGAACAGCTGCTGCTACTTGGACAGTTTTGCCATTCATAGTCTACCTAAACAATGTCTTAAACAAAAGTAAATCCCATTAAATGAATGTGACATGAAAAATGAAACAGAATACATGTTGCAAGCAACAAGTACTGACCAGGTTTCTACTATAAAATTCATTAAAAGGCCAGAAATGCAACCATTGAGAGGCACTCAGAATTTAGTACATGGATACAGGGAGGCTGCTCTCCAAAGCAATGCTTCAGGGATGATGTAGCAACAGTCGGTTTCCTTTCTTTGTCTGAATTTGTCTAAAGAATTCACTACATGTCATCTGCATGTCCATGCGTATGCATATTTTAGCCTTCATTACTCTTCCCTGGTTCCTTTCAGCGGTGCACAGGAGTGAGCAGTGTCACTTTCCCTGACCTGTCCCATCCTGTCTACTCAGCCTCCTATAACCTCTCCACAAAATATACAGACGTTCAGAAAACAGGCAGAGCAGGGAAAGAGACAGTTGTTTGCTGATCTTTGAAAGTTATCTGGTATGTGTCAGTGGGATATAGAACACTCCACACCAAGAGGAAAATGAAGATTTCTGTATTTCAGCTCCATTAGATGCTATGGAGCATAGAGTGGGATTGAGTTCAGATGTTTTTACTGTTCTTTGAGATTTTCCCAGCTGAGAGTTATTCCGCACAAAAGACCTATGGACATCATATACTCTGAACAGCATAAATTATTCTGAAATGTGTAAAGAAGCCCTCTCAAGATTTTCTCTCTCTTATCTGAAGAGTTTGAAATGCCTATTCCAAGGCTGACCTTCAAAATTAATCAGTGTGATGGGAACTGGGTGAGGAAATCAAAGGGCAAAATATAATTTTTCAGAGGAACACGTAAAAATAACACATAAACATCAATTCTCCTGGACATCAGCAGAATGGTTTTCATTTGAGATTCCAAGAACATCTGAGAGAGCAACTATTATCTATAGCTTAATAATTTGGAACACCTAGAAGCCAAATATGAAAACAGTTGTGCCTTACTGACTGAGTTTCAGTTTTGTCTGGACATGGAACAATGTGCCAGTAGTCCCAAAAGCCAGAAATTGGAGAAAAATAACTTTGACTAAGAAAACTTACTGATTTACTCTCTGCAGTCATATTTGTTGATAGTATAATACTTCAGAACAGATAATTAAAGTTTGCAATTCAATTCTGTCACAGGAGACTGTAGTCTAAAATCCTTTTGGCAATAACCGTGTCTATATTCCTGCTGATTTGTTAAAAGTGAATAAATAAATCTTATGAGATATATCTTAGCAAGTTTTATTTGCCTATTCAGTAGCTACTGGTCCCAGTGAAATAAAGGAAATTTCAGGCAGGAGTTAAAAGTTCAGTAATTGTTAGAATTTTTCAATACATTTGGGATTCGATATGTTACCTTAGAGTGATGCTAGTTTTAATTTGATTGTTAAAGAATATCATAAATTTAACTGATTTTTCTGCTCTTCTAACTCCAAAGTAATATTTTTTGCAGTATTTTCTAAACAAAAAATCCATGAAGAGAAAAATAAAAACAATGTCACCTGTATTTGTCTGGATTGATAAAAAGTGAAAATCTACCAGACTTAGTCATTAAGAAGCAGGACACAGTGCCATAAAATCAATGTGAGCTGATTAAATCTTTACCGGTTCTAAAAGACTTTGAAAAATAGAAGTTTTGTTTCACTTCGCTTGTCTTACTCAGATTATATGCACTGCACACTGCCTGGCTCAGACTCTGTAGTGCATAGAGAACTGTACAAAAGCTGGGGGGCATCAGCAGCTGATCACCCCCTTGATATGAACACAAAGATTATCTCTTACTCAAATTTGATCACAAAAAAAAATGTCGTTTAAATACTGTATCACGCAATGAGCACTATGCAGGCATATCATTAAATTTTTTTTTTGTTCAGAGCTGATCTATGTATTTCTAGAAATCTGCAGTTCTTTGTGTCTTTAGGGATAGGACAATCAGCTTTTAAGTTTCATTCAAGCTTGACAAAATAGAATGAAGGAAAAAAAATGCACTTTTTTACCTGAATGTTTACACCACTGTTTTAAACAGGTTCTAAATATAAAAGATGTTTAATAAAAGACAGAAGAAAAGACAACTAAAATTTATCTGCAAATAAGAACTAAAGAAAATGTGACTAATCATGGACAAACTTTATCATTAAACAGACTTTTCCAGGTAAGGTGTGCAAGTCAGCTTTGTAATTATAGCATCTCAGGGGCAGAGGGATTAGGGGCCTGCCAATAGGAAAATTTACTTTTATTTTCATTATCGGTCAATGAAAAAAAATAACGTCAAAAATAAATATAAATAAAATATATAAATAAAATATATATGTACATACATAGTAGATACTGTATACAAATATCCATACAACCTAATTAAAACATTTCTATATTAAAAAGTGCCCAGCATGTGTATATGATCTACATCTTTCTTTATATTTTAGTCTCATCTGAAACCTTTGTTTTGTTCTAAATTTAATAAAATTGGCCTCAGAAGTTAAATATTTTGTTGAAATATATGAGATGTATGCTGCAGAAAATCTGGAGTAATTTCAATAATTCAACAAATCTAGGTCTGGATTACTGGTTTATTTATTAAAAATATTTATATTTTTATATAAGGCAAGAGACAAGTCTGTTTAGTATTTCAATTATATGTATGGGTTTGAAAGATCTATTTTCTTGGATTTTTTGCATTTCATTTCTCAATTGAATGTGATGTCTCTATTAGGCCTAAACACTTATCTACTCACTTCTTTCTTCGAACATATTTAGTGTATCTCTTGTTCTCACAAACAGGGCTATTTTGGTCTGTAGTATGGAGGACAAAACTCACAAAATACTCATGCATGGATTACACAAATATTTCTTATTTTGATCAGCTGTACTTTTCTAAAAGGTTTGTTGCCAAAGCCTTGGTTTTCCAAATATATTCCAATTTTTTGAGCTGAATTTTTGCTTAGCATTTGTCAAATTCTTCTGTTGCTTTTTTCTATATGGTATATTTTGCCATATATTGCTTTATAGTAATATTTGGTGAACTGAGTTATATTTTGCCTGTCATTACTTTTCTTTGAAATAGTGTCTGCATAAGTTGTATCTTCATGGTCGTTTCAAGTCTGTGACCTCTTAGAGGTTTTCTCATCCTTTCCCAACTTTATTCTTTTTCCTTTCATTTAATTGTCTTCTGTTATTATTATTATTATTACTATTATTATTATTATTACTATTATTATTATTATTACTATTATTATTATTATTACTATTATTATTATTATTACTATTATTATTATTATTACTATTATTATTATTATTACTATTATTATTATTATTACTATTATTATTATTATTACTATTATTATTATTATTACTATTATTATTATTATTACTATTATTATTATTATTATCATCATCATCATCATTATCATTATTATTATGGGGTTCTTTTCTTTTTTTTTTTCTGCTTTTTGCCCTAAGAATTTTTTTATCAGGTCAACCCAAATAAGTCAAAAGAACTGAATAGTAATAGAGAAGAAAAAGTAACCTTTGCCCTAAGGCAATGACACTTTTTATTGGAAAAATGAAGAAAGAATGACAGAAAAGTCAGAGAATACAGAGCAGAAGAGCATGGAACAAGGGCATTAGAGGGGGTTTTAAAAGTCTCAAAGGAAGTCTGTGACAGAAGTTTTATTTAGATACAATAAGATTTATTTTTTATCTTTTAACTCCTGAAACTTCTATAGCATGTCCAATAAAAAGGGCACAAATTTTCACACCAAAAAATTCTTTTTATTTGAGCTTTAATTGCAAATTTTGACAATCTTGGTCTGTCATATGCAGCTGCATCAGAGATTCAAGTGAGATCTAAAGAGTCCAATAATATTATATGGATTTAGCACATTGCTTGGAAAATTAGGAGTCTGAACAGTGAAATATTATTACAATGAACAGTAAATGTATTACTATCATCTGTGACTGATATAATTTTTTTCCAGTTTAATTTAGGATTTGTACAAAGCGAGAAAGTTTTGTTTCTTCTTTCCTTTCTTTTTTCTTCTTTTTTTTTCTTTTTTCTTTCTGTTTCCTTCCTTCCTTCCTTCCTTCCTTCCTTCCTTCCTTCCTTCCTTCCTTCCTTCCTTCCAAGCAAAACAGAACTTTCGTCAACCTCAAACAAATAAACAGATACTTCAACATTTTGGAAATTGAGAAGACCTTCTTTGAATTAATAAATATGCACAAACATGCTTGCAAGCCTGAATTTTTGAAAAGTGGTTTTAAAGCATAAATCATATCTTGGATTACTGTAATGGACTCGTTTAGTGATGGACTCCTTTCAGTATAATCTACAAATGAGACAATGCAGTTCTTGTATAGTATTTAATAGATTAATGCTTGTAATATTAGGTTATATATTTTTCTTTCTAAAGTGCAGAATATAGCATGAGATTTATAAAAGACAAAGAACTGGCAGATAACCCTTTTTGTTACATCATTTGTGTGGGTTTTCCACAAACTTAATTTAATACACCAAGGTTCAGAGCTTTAGTTTTCAGAAGTCAATTTAGCTGCAACCTAAATTAGGTATAATTTAAACTTCCTGAACTAAAAAGCTCCTTAGTTCTGGAATAAATCATAAACTGAATCTCCTTGATTCTTGCCTTCAAAGTTTTATATGATTTGTTTTATTGACATATGCCATTTAAACCATGTCTTGAAGCATAGAACAGAATTTTGGCTTTGATACTTTGGGTTTTCTTTATGCATCATAATTTGCTTTTATTTTTAGTATGTTGTCAGAAAAAAAACTGAGTACACCAAAAATTCTTAGTTCTATTTCTTTGGATTTTTCCAATAGTCGTGCTAAAAGTATTTTGTTTTATTTTATTTTTATTATTATTATCATTATTCATTAGCATTAGCATTATCACTACCTTTATCAATTTTTTTGTTGTGTTTTGTTTTGCATGGGTTTTTTTTTCAGATAGTGCTTCTGGTATCCTGATTATAGCTAATGACTTTCAGTGATCTCCAATCCACTTTCAGGATTTGGAGGAAAATCATATATGAAACACAAGCAGAACACAAGGTACTTTTAGGAAAAAAAATAAGCAGATCAAAAGCAAAGCATTTGCTTTTTGTAATATGTATATCCATTTAATTTGCCCATATGAACTGTTGTATAAATTTGCAAAGAAATGTCCCCATTGCCTACTAGTTAGATTTCTAAGAAAACATGTTTAAGAGAAAGAATTTGATGTATGGATTTTTGTTTCTATTTAGCATGTAATTTTAATTTTTTTTTTGCTAGTTATCCTTTTAGCTTTTCAGCCAAATGGGACTTATTTCTCTTTTTGTCCCCTAAAAATGCAGCTGTGAATGAAAGCTCTGGTACAGGATCTATAGATCCCAGTAAGACTTTCAATGCCAATATCCTATAGAGATTTGTTAGTTCAAAACATATAATGTACACACCAACCTGACAGAAGAACTTATGCTGTACAAGAAACATCAAGCTGAGTTATGCAACTCAAGCAAGCTTCACACTCAAGGTCATATGTTGCAATGCATCCCCCCAAGGATGGGGCAGCAAGGTTGGGAAGGGATGTGAGGTTCTCTTTGTCTCTCATAAAAGGTGAAAAAGCCAGAACTAACTTTCCCCATTTGGATGTATTCTGAACCAGGACACCTCATAGGACCCCCTGGACTTCACTTCAAACCTGAAGCTATCTGTCTGGACAAATGCCAAAGGCCCCGCTTGAACAATTACTACTGAAAGCATTGAAAAAAAGAACCTCGTGGCATTTTTGGGGTGTTTTAGCAGAGACAAGGACCTTCTTGCCTCTGGCACGGCTTTTTCCTCTATAGAGTTTGTTATTTTCCTTGTTAATAAACCTTTTTTGTTTCCAACACTGCCTTAGATGCTGATCCCATTTATTTTTATGCCACTGGGGATTATAGGACAAAACCCAAACAGTGATAGACCCTCTGAGATCTCATAACACCTGGCTCAAAGAGTATTCTATCAGTCATATCTTAAGAAATGTGTTTTAATAAGAAATCAATTTTGGTTTAGTTCATCACACGCTTATTTTGCTAACTGGACCAAGACAGACTATAACCATTTTCTTTTCATTCCTTTACATTCTTTTCTTTTCTCCACTTAGTTGTGCTCCAGGAATAATCACACCTATTTATTCCCCTTTTTTTATTATTATTTACTTAGAATGAAATCTCTCTGCTTAAAAGTTCAGCTCCTCAGCTCTGCAAAGCAGCTTTGACAATAGGACTTTAGATGATAGTGTACCACAATAATAAGTCATTAGCCTTATTACTGTTGCATTATATAATTATATATGAAGGCTCTGGCACTAAATACTGCTTGCAGCAACAAATTTTTGAAAGATCTTTACATTTTTAATATTATAAGTAAAGATATTCCCAGAAATCTCTCTTTAAAGTTGCTTACATATGGCTACCTGCCCATATGCTGATGGAGAAATAGGTGGGGATATATTAGCAGAACAAACCATCTTTATAGTACCACACATAAAATTTCTTATTAATTTAAAAATAAATAAGAACAAAGGAAAGAAAATGAAACCTTTCCCAGTTCTTCTCATCATTATTTATAAAACAACACCTTGTAAAAATTAATGACAATCTGTTAATTCCTACGTAAAGATGACTTTCTGAAATTGCCAAGATCATGAGTGTATTGGTTTATCTGATGTGTACATGCCAGTCACTCACATAATTTCAGTGGCTCTTATGTTTTATGAGGTTCCTTAGGAATACAGTTTTATAGTAAAGCAAGGAGAGCTGAAAAATATATTCACTGCCATAATAGGTGAGGAGGCCATACAAATACACTAGCTAGGCTTATGGAATCATAAGTATATTGCGTAATTTAGGAGGGTTATGCTCTGATACTGAGCCTGTGGTTGCTGTGGAAACTCATATCCCACCAGCATACTGTGCATAGAAAGCTCCCATGGGAACAGTTTAGCTATTTGTTCTCTATAGCCTAGGTTAACCTTTGACTTGGAGTCTAAAGGACCCTCACTAGATTTACAACTTTGTCCTGTATAGTAAGTGACCTGCAGGATAATGTAAGAACTGTTAATAGTATTGATTCAGCAGTGTGAATATAATTCCAACCTCCTTGCTGCTATAGCTTCCAAACACATGGAGCAACACTAGATAAACACAAGGAAAAAAAAAAAAAAGAATCCTCAGTACTCTGATTCACAGGCTTGAAAGATAACTTTACCTGATGCAGATTTATAACTCTGACTTCAGTTCTCGAGATAGAGGATCTAGGTTTTAAAGAACTAAAATCTTCAGAAGATCTGTGTCAAGGAGCACCTGCCATGTTCAGAGGGGTCTCATTCATAAGAAACAAAATGAACATGGAATTTTAGTCATTGCTTTGTTCCAGATTCAATGTTGTCATCATTAAGCTTATAAAGAATACCATAAGAAAGTTGTTTATAAATAGTCTCTAGATCTAAAAATATTGTTCATGAATACATTTAACATGGTCGTATCATAAAATCCTTAGGATATTTAGATGCACCGTTTTCTTTGTAGCATACTAGGACTGTATTTCATAATCTTTTGAATATTGCAGCAGTTGTTCGTTTGAAACTGCTTATGTGACAGCCCATCAGTTGTCTTTTGCACTAACAAACCAACTCATATGGGTTAATATAGGGTACACAGATTTGTATGTTTAAGCAATCAGTTTGATTGTGTAAGATTGAAAAAATATTTCTAATGTCATGCACAGTGATTAAAAAGTCTTTAGGATCAATCCCTCCTGGCTTTATTGAAAGACTGACAAAAGTGGCACAGTCTTAATATAATCAGATTTATTGCAGTTGAAATCTGTTTTCTGTTTTTACTTAATTAGCTTATCCTGCTGAGAAAAGTTAAAAACTCTTTTTCTGTCACCAGACCTTGGATATTCTAAAAGAGTAGGGCAAACAGGAAGAAAGAAAATAATTTAAAAAATTATTCTCTACAAAGTTCTGGCTTAGATTCAAAATCTAAAATAACCATATGAAGCTGTAGAATTTTGCACCATATCCTGTTTCCATGTCCTATGACTCACTCACTTTAACAGTAGTGGAATTGAATAATATATCTCCGATACAAAAATATATTTTCCAACATATTTAATAGCTCAATTTGGTAGTTAACCATTGCTCTTCTCTTAAAGGAAGTTTTAAGTGAGGTAAAAAGAGAAATTAAAAAAGAATTATCAAATCTTTTTCTGTATTCATGGAAGATCAGAGAAATATATTAACCTAGCTTCAAAATCTTTATGCAACAGTTTTAATATTATGCCTAGTACATGGCATACCTATCTCCCTTTGCTAATATTATTAATCCCCTGTTTAAACCTCAGATTTCATTGGCCATGATCTATTGAGGCAATTTTACATGCAGTCCAGAAAAAGAAAGTTAAAAAAAAAGAAGTGAGGAGAATAAGCAGCTTTGACTTCACTACAGGAGGAGAAAGAAAGAAAAAAAATCCTTTTGACTCATCAAAGTCATGGATTTCAGAAAACAGTAGTCCTTCCCAAGGTCTAACCTTGGCACATAAAACTATCTGTCTTTTTTTTATATGGATATATGTATATACACACTTGTACTTTTAATATTTTGTTGTCCTTGTTTTTGCTTTTTTTTAAATGTGTCATATATTCCTTCTACCTTTAAAATTATAAAAATTATTAAAAATTAAGAGCCTTACGGGTATGGTGCCATTAACCCTTCACACCAAGTGTAATAAGCAAGTAGGTAGCTAGGTAGATAATAGATAAGAGACAGAAAGACAGATAGATACATAGATAGTATAATAAAGCAACTAATGGTAAAAGAATTAATACAGCAAATGCCAAAGTTTCAACTTTTGCCCTTAAAAAATCAGGTACCTAACGTCAGAGCTATGGTTACACAGGGATACATTAACAGAAATTAGGGTTCAAAATTTTAAGCTACAGAGCTAACATTGCTCTCTTGGTTCTGCAGCTCTCTGCCAAACTGGCAGTGGTGAGTCCAGAGGGGTTTCTCAGCCCCTCTAGGTGGATCCATACCTAGGTAGAATTCTGACCCAACCGTGAGAATATGATAAACATATACCATCACCTCTTCTTGTCTGGGCTTCAGCAGAGGGAAACCTCATTTGAAAGCACGTTAGACTGTGCTTTTGATGATTCATTTTTAGCTCTGTTACTCTGGTACCAATTCTGTACACGAAGATGTGTTCTAAAATAAAGGAAATGCAAAGTGCAAAAGTGAAAAAGATGAGTTCTAAATATGACTGTAAATTATGTGCTCAAACAATGCCTTTAGCTCTAGCTTAAGAATACAAAAATTAAATAGAACCCTATTTTCCAAAATCTACCATTTTAGATGGATTTGGTGTCTGTCCGATGAAGCATCATAAAGAAGTACTAAAAAGCTGCAAGCAAACCAATGCTGCAGAATTGCTAATTATCTTTGCCTCTGAATGCCATTTCACCACTACTCAATGTAGATATACTGGCTTGCTCAGAAATTCTTTATGCAGTTCAAACATACTACTAAATTATATGGGGGAAACAGGCCCTTGAGGTAACATTCAGTTCTGAAATAATGTTCTGAAGCAAAGGTGTATATTTAAAATGCAATAATTGAGAGCTAGCACACTGGTTTTTAATAAGCAATGTACATTTCTCTCAGTGTGTACACAGGATTCCAGCTGTCAATTTAAATTGAAAAACAAAATTTCTGTACTTTTCTATATAAATTTTGTTTCAATTGAAACATTACAGCAAAGAAAATAAATAGATCTTTGAATTGACAAAATTCTCTTCCTAAATATGCATCCTCAAAGGTTGAGGCTCTGGTTTAAATTTTGTATAACTATTTTATAACAAAAAAATCAGGACATCAAAAAATCTCACATTAACTTTCAGTGTGAGAAACCCAGTTTCTATTGGGTTGAATCTTATGTCTATTACACTCAGTAGTAAAGCTCTCTCTTGAGTTAAATAGAATTTTTATTCTCTGTTACCTTGTTCAATTATTTGTTATTCATTTATAATGAACCAAACTGACTTTTTAGAAATCATAAACAGTGTGGCTCTTTGCTTGCAAAATTAATTCAGAATGAAAGTGCTTTAATGTTTCCATCTTGTTTTCATATTTTCTCAGAAGCTCCTGATAACTCCATGAAACAGAGGACAGATGGCAGTCTCCAGCCATGATTCTGAAACTAATAAGTATGATTTTCTGATATAAGTGTTACAGTGCAGTAGTATTTGGTTTAGGTTTTTTTACATAAAATATTTTAATATAAATTTTAATTCAAATACCAAACAATATGTTAAAAAGAACAGAAATAAATTTAATTGGGCTATCAAGTCGAAAAAACTATCTTTTACTGTATGGGTAATCTAAAAAATTATTACAAAGTGAGAGCTAGGAAGAAAGCACAGGAATATTGGGCCATTAGAGATCTTAATTTACCAATACTTCAAGCTCTTATAGTGTTAAGATTAGAAGTTGTGGTTGGAAGGCACTTGTATTCTTTTCTTAGTTTGAGCATTTTATTTAACCTTGGAATTACTAGTTCAGTGAAGTCATGGTAAGATATGTACTCTTGTCAGCTGCAGAAGTATGGTTCATTTTTCCCAAATCTAAATCTCTTTATCTTTAATCAATAATATAAATTCCCATTGTATTCAGCTGCCAGATACCTCAGGCTTATAGCCTATCTCTTATGCAGTGTTTAAGACAGCTTAAATAATTGTTCTCAAAAAGTTCTCATCCTCTCTAAGTTCCCAGATATATTTTGTTGTCTATTTAGACAAAAAACAAAACAAAACAACCAACCAAACAAAAGTTTCAACAAATACAACCAAAACTTGTTATGTATGGAAGTATTAGAACCATATTTCTTACAGGGTAGATCTCATCTAATACAAAAGGAAACTACAAGTTATTTCACATATAGTACTTAATTTCTCTCTGTATTATCATAAAATGCTGTCATCTGGAGGTGCATTCCACACTACAAAACACTAGCAGTTGTTATATGCATGTTCTAGCCTAGCTCAAGAGACTGAGCAAATGTTAGCCATTGTTTCACACCTCTAACCACACTTTCCCAAAAACATTATTTACCAACCCTTATTGTGACAGAAACCTTACTATATGTTTAACTGGGCATGTGCCACTTGCTTTAAAAGAGCAAAAATTAAAAGTACTTTAGTTTTCCTTACTCACTACTTATTAACAGGTGAATTTTGCTGAACTTCATTTTGTCAAAAACTGCCTAGGAATTAAAGATTACATATTCACTCTTGCCTAAAAGGAAGCCAGAGAGTGATACATGATAAAGGTATTTTTCTGAGTTCTAATTGAAGGTTCTTTAACTACTCTAGATATAGATGTAGATGTTTTTGATGACTTTAGCATTGAACTAAACACTAAATTATAATCAAGTGTGGTGATATTCTTTCTAGTGCAGGAACTTCATGAATATCACTCACTTTGCTACTGAGAATACAGGTTAGGAAATCCAAGCAATATCTCCCTGCTTTATATGATGTGACAAATGTCTTCTTTGGTTGTGTAAATCAAATGCCAGCTCATATATTTATTAATTATTAAATGTCCTTCTTCCTCAAACCTAGACCCTTATTGTGTATGTGTTGGTGCAATAAGCTCTTACTTTGTTTTGTTGCTTCATCTTTTTCTATTTAAATTATTATTATATTCTTCTTTCCTTTTGTGCCCTTAATTATTACCTCTTGAATAGCTGACGTTGTTTCTGACACAGCATATTGTAACTTTTCAGTCTGATTCACTGAATTCATCATCCCCAGCTGATTATGCCAGATGGGTTTTGTTTGAGCTATTACCCAAATACTATATGCCACAGAAAATCAATACAGATTTATGAATTTGAAATAAAATGGTGATGCACAGTATCAGCAACTGATTTCATTGAGGAATAATTCCATCAAATGGCTTGAAATGTGAAAGTAATACCTTACATGTTGCTTACTGTGAAACACTACTGATAGCCTAAAAACAATAAATCTTGATCCTACGCAATATAATGCTTGAGGTATCCATCATATCAAAATGGTGTTAAGGGCTGGTCTTCAGGTACTCCTGGATTTTGGAAGGTCTCATGCAGAGAATTTTAGTAGCACTGTGTGTGCACTATAACTTCGTCTGCACCAGAAGACAAGTCACCTGACTTATAGAAATAATCAGATAATCAGGTAGGACAAAATAAGGAACTGTTTTGGGTTTTTTTCTTGGTTTGTTTTTGGTTGTGGGTTTTTTGTTTTGTTTTTTTGTTTTGTTTTGTTTTGTTTTTTTGTAAATGCATTACTTGGAAATCATCATAGCTCCAACCTCAATGTTTCTTTGTTTTCCTTTACAAAATTCCTTTCAGATATTGCAGACAGTTGTAGTCCTGGTTTCTGTTCATCAGACTTATATTTCAGTGGCTGAAAGTTATAGTCTTGCTTTTGCCTCCTTATTTCACCTTCTTAGTCTTTAGAGACCTTCATTTTTGATCTCCCTCCATTGTGAATGACATTAGTTCTGTTGTCCTGTAAATAACTTGGCTTGAATTCTGCCTGATCCAGATTTGCTTCTTCTGAATCTCCCCAATTAATTCAATCCTTTTGCCACACAGATTCCGCAGTCATCTAGGATAAAGTATTCTCACTGTCTGTGCCAAATAGTTAGTGTCCTCTATTGCAAATATACTCAGATGCATTGATTAAATAAGCTGATTATAACTTTTTGTTCTTCTTGAAATCATCTGTTTGACGTTGCTTGAAACTTTCTTTACTGAGGATATTTGGAGGACAGAAGTAATGGCAGCACAGATAAATGTGTTTAGCAGTCATATGCAATGTCTTATTAAGGGGATCTGCCTTGTTATATTGCCTGTCTTTCCATTTCATCCTTATGGTTTTTCTCTGCATTTGAAGCTTTTCTTCTCTCTCTTTCCTCCTTTCCTGCATCATCTACCTTCATAAGCAAATAGACAGCATAATATATTTGTATATATATATATATATAACTTCTTTACAGCCAAGCTACAGGAAAAAAAACTACAAAGGAAGGAGACCTTCATTAATAGGCTGTAGGCGATAAACAGAAATTTGGATTTTGCTTGTTTAGAATGTGCTGAGGTTGATTAAAAGTGAAGAAAAAACATACGGTAGTAAAAGTGAGAGAAGAGAAAGCCACAGACAGTGCCACAAAACCAATTTTTGTTGCAATCTGGGAGCCAAAGAATATCTGGTAGGATGTAATGGAATGTGATTTTTGTTGTTGCTTTTTAGGAACTCTGCAACGGTATGTTGAAGAGGATGCAGCTGATAAATGGATTTTTGCTGACACTCCACGGGAGCTGAATTACAATAATGTGGGAGTAGTAGAACAAATGAGCAAATTAGGATTATTTCACTGTCAAATAAAAGTGTGAGTGTTTTATAAATAAATAAATAATAAAAAACAAGTAGGTTGTTATTGAATATTAATCTAAGAAATTTAAAAAGCAACATTTCCCTGCACAGCTACAGAGATGAAAAGTCTGGAGAAAATATAGAGAATAATTCACTGCTAAATGAAATGTTTATGTATAAATACAAAAAGACATGTAATAAAAGAAGCTTCTGGAGAAGAAATTGCCTATTAGATAAGAGCATTATTTGTCTCTTTTACAACTGTCACCAAAACCAACCAACAAAAAAAATATGTCAGGCCAAATTTCTAAATTTTTGAGGTATCAAAAATTAATACTCAAATAAAATGGCATTATTTTCAAAAGTCTAATATGGGCTACAATCAGGATTTTGCCAATATATCACATTTTCCATAATAGAAAAGCAGATGGCAGATAGGATAATGACACATCTGCAAAGCACATGTGTGGAAGGACCAAACAGGTGAGTTGTTATGGTTTGTTTTTAGGTTCAGTGCTAGCAAGAAAAGGCACCATGCATGCAAGCAGAATTCTTAGCCTTTTGCTGTCAAGCCAGTATTTGCTGTTGGTCTCATCAGTCTGGGAAGGTCACCAAAGGAGTCTTTGAGGCATATTATTACACATAGATGTTTAGAATAGAAATTGATGATAAATTATGAACGTGCCTAAGTAATATAAGACAGCTACAATTACACTGTACCAAGTTTCAATCTTTGTGTTGGAGGGCATTATATATAGATCATTACTATGAAGTACTGGAAAACAAATATGGTTATTATTATAACAAAAGACTAAAAGCTTTCTGACATACTATAGATTATTACCCTGAAGATTGACAAATTGCTGGGATTTACAGCTTTTAGGTATTTAATGAAAACATAGTCAGGAGAATATGTCATTCTGCTATCAGGAAATAATTGAATTGCTGTGATTGCCAGGAATCTGACACTGGTGGTAATTTTGATTTAAAAGCTAGTGGAAGGTACTTTTCACACTGAGAATCTAAACTACAAATGACGTGTAGGCAACGTGTAACTTTTGCTGGGAATAGTATCTCAAAAGCTCATAAAATAAGAATCAAAATGACAGGAAACTTTGTCATTTGAAGAGCTTGCAGAATTTTGGTGCAGGTAGCTTCATAGATAGGAGTATAAGACTTAATTGTTCTGACAAAATTGGAAAGTCATCTGAAAAAAATCAAAATAATTAGAAATTCTAACTGCAGTTTTAAGTACTATCCTTGATTTCCCATTGAGGCCAATACAGTGACAAAAAAAGAAAAGTGACTGATAGGCAAACACTTTGTTTATAAAAATCCTGTGAAGAATGTAACACAACCTAATATGTATATAGACTTCCACAGTGACAATTTGTTCTAAAGGAAAGACTATAATTTGAAATTTTGGAAAATAAACTTTAATCTGTAACCATGGATAAACAAATAACATTTGGTTCTTTTAAATTACACCAGGTAAACAGGAATGAAAGTCATAAAGAATGGCAAAACTTGTAAATGTGGATGTCAGATTTATGGATTACCTTTAGAGAGGTGAATTTTGAAAACCTGATTAATAGTTTTTACTATAGTAAATAGTTTAATTTTGATTGTATAGCCAAAACAAAACAAAAAAACCATCTTTTAAGAAAAGTAGAATGGTACTTTCTGATGTTCCTTTTTTTAACTGGAGCTTTATATCAAAGGATGTGAATTGATTTCTGTTTCATTCACCTCTTCTCCCAGGTCATTAGGATACTCAGAGTACAAAATCAGTGACTGCCTTCTTCCACAGGAATCTGTGATCTGTGCATTACTCATTCCAGAATGGAATCATTCCTATATTCTCTTTTGAACTTCATTGCTTAACTTTTTCCTTAGTAGACCTCATCCCATTACACCTCTATAAATGGTGTACTCTAAACATCTACTCCACTTGGGAAAAAAAACCAACCAACCAACCCAAATCTTTCCTTCCTTCATGCATATATAAAATAATTTTTTTTCAAACAAAATCATCTTCACCACTTACATTGTATTGCATTGCAATCAGACTTAAAACACAGATGATAGTGGTCTTTTCTGAATTACCAGAGTTTACTCCTCCAGAAATGCCACTCTGACCCCCCACCAAAAGCCAAAGGAATTTCAGTGTTATTTAAGTTTTAAATAAAAAATGACACTTCTACAGATTCACAGAATGATTGAAGTTGAAAGGAACCCCTGGAGGTCAGCTGTTCCAAGTTTCCTCCTCAAACAGCGCCACTTACACAAGCCTGTTGTACGGGTTTGTTCTGTGACCAGCCCATGGAAAGGAATCGTGCTGGAGCAGTTTCGCATAGTTTCTTATCCACTTCTTTTCCACAGAAATCATGAAGAGAAAAGGTGATATAAATAGCCTCTTAAAAGGACATATTTTTGCATGTTAAAGAACATGTCTAATAAATTTAAAGAGCTCAAAGATCTTCTTCTAATTCTTGAGGCTCTCAACGTTATCCAAAAGAAAAGGTTCCTTAGAAGGAAGGAGTTATTTTAGAGCTTGATGGAGACTAGTGAAAGGAAAGAAATTATCTAAAATTTTGCCTGTATTCTGTGTTTTCTTACCAGATGTCTTAAGACATTAAAACTTCTGTTATCATTACAAATTTGTGACAAGGATCATATTCTGAATTATATTTTAAATAAATGTAATTTCAAACAGTTACTATGATAAAACTTGAAGATTTCATCTCTTTGTAAAATACTAGTTGAATTTCAAATCTTATGTAGGCTGTACACTGAGTACCAGGCAAAAAGCCAAATTTTTAACATTTTTAATCTTGGCTCCTAAAGTTGCTTCCTCTACAGTTTATGGAAAGTCACTTAGAGTCTCTGCCTTGATAGATTTATATTTTGCTATTATCTTACAAGATTCTTCTGTGTATTAATTATCCAACATCTATAGAATATTTTGAGACTATAGAGTATGCTATATTTCTATTATCTGGTAAATCTGCCTTTTCATTATATAATATGCTACCCATATTTGCAGAAGTGAAACAAGAATATAAAATTTCCCCTAAACAGTGAAATTAGGAGTTTAGCTAACCTATTAATCTCTCCAAATGATATTAAAAACCTACAAACTTTCTACAGAAAATATCCTTTATCAAACACAAATCTTTTTTCTGCTCTTGAAAAAAGATGTTTACAACTTCCATATGCTTCAGCTCTGTGCAACTCATTAAAGAACCTTCTCCAGAACCTGGGCTCTAAATATATGTCAGTCTTAATTAATTAAGCATATAACTTCTTTGCGGATTAGGGAGACCATCTTGTCGTTGGTTTTGTAGTGCTCAATGCAAGTTCATACCCACCTCAAATAAGAAAAGCATCTACACTTTCCTTACATTCCTTGCTGATTTAAAATATGCAGATTTCTCTTCTTGAAAATAGCACTGACATTTGGGGCTGTGTTTAGGAAATTCAGTATCATTTATGGCTAGAAAAGAAACAGAGGATAAGCAATTTTAAGGGCAAAATTTTGTTGACCCATTCTTAATCTGTTATTATTAGTTTTTAATGAATCTCTAAGAGAGCTTGATCCTAAATTGTTGAAGTTAATGGGAATATTACCTTTAATAGCTGCAGTAGAAATGGATCATAAGTCTGAAGGAGCAAAGTGTTCATCTTTAAAATGTTTTGGTGACCCAAGTAGTCTCTTAAATCAGTTTGATTTTGACTAACAATATTTGTTATGATCCACAATTAAAACATTTTCCTGTACAATTACGTGGAAAGCTAAAGACAGCAACAGGAACAAGATTGTATTCAAGGTTAAGATCCACATTGACAGCAATGTTTTGCTGAGCTGTTTTAAGTCAAACCCTCTGCATAAAACAAGCACAAATAATTTCACATCCATTGATGCCCAAGACAGACCATCACTTTAGCAATACAGAGACTTCAGGGCATTACTTTAGGGCAGGAGGTGGATAGACATAAGTCAGGACAGAAGTGTCCTAACAACACACCGAAAATACTTTCCAACTAAAAGCTGAGGAAACATCAGCCTGTTTCAGTCAGCATTCTGATTTCTAGGTTTCTCAGAATTAAAGAATTCAGAATTTCTCAGAATTGCAAAAAAGTTAGATGAAAAATGACATGAGGTGGTCCTCTTTTAGTTGAAAGAGACCTATTGCAAATGACAGACTGAATGAGCTACAACTTTGTTTAGGTGAGTCTTGAAAAACTCCATGAGCTGATTCTCCCATCTGTCAGGAAAACAGTTTCTATTTCATTACCTGCTTGGTGGTGAGCTTTTTCCTAGTGTCCACTTTGTAACTCCCCAAGCAATAATTTGTGGTTACTGTCTCTTGCCTGATACTACTGGGAAAAGTTTTGATCCATCATTACTGTAACAACTTTTTAGGTAAATGTAAGCAACTGTTTGATCACCCTGTAGCCTCTTGCCTCTCTGTCAGACTAAACAAGACCAGCCCTCTTATCGTGTCTCCTTCAGACATATACTGCAAGTTCTTAAATATCTTGCTATTCTTCCACGTGATTCCTTGCAGTTTTTGCTTCTCTTCAGCTGGTGTCCTACTACTATTCCCATTGCAGCCTCACTGTCAGTGACTGAAGGACGATAACCTTCTGTGCAAACCTACTGTGCAAAGCCCTACTATGCAAACCACAGCCCTACCAAAACAATGCAGCCTGTGTTTTGTGTCATTTGGCATGAGAGCACGTTGTTGGTTCATACTTAGTCTGGCATCCACAAAAACCTCCCCTGAATACCAGCACCAGTAGCAGTACTCAGCCTATTGATTCATAGCCTACTCTGAAGCATAGTGCAAAATCTCCGGCACATTCCCTTTTCAAACAGCATGAGGTTTCTTTTGTCCTGGTCCTTATGTGTATAGAGGTCACTCAATTTTTCTTGAGGAATAACTGTATTTTCCTTTTTACACTATACCCACTTAAAGGACCACAGACTAAGCAGAGGAAAATAAGGAAGTTTTTCAGTTTAACAGCACAGCTGAAACATCTTTAAGGATTTAACTAAGGACTAATTTTCAAAGATAAATATAATTTGTATTCGGCGGTTAAATTTTCCCCGGATTTTTAGCCTTCTCTACTAACTACTTAAAGCCTTTGAAGAGTGCTCAGCGCAAGACCTTTGGAAAGTCCCATTAACACCTTCTGGAATTTTGAACTCCATTTTTTCCTTTTTAAGACTCACTGCAAAAGTGCTTACTCTCAAAGTCCAGTTGGGAGTTGTGAATCTGAGTAACTCAAACAGTTGCAGAGGGTATATGAGATAAAGTGGTTGTAAAATCAATGAAAATAAAGGACTGTACATTTGTAAAGAATATAACTGGAGCAACTGACAATACAAGAAAGTGCAGGAGAGTATTCTATTACAAAATAAAAAATGAAACCCATGGATCTAGTCTTTGTAATTCAGACTATTAAGTGTTCAAAGGAAACAGAGTGTTTAAATGGAAATGAGGTGACTCAGAGTCTTTGACTTGATTTAACTTCCTCTACTAAAGCTAGAGAGAAAAATAAGACCACATTTCAGTGAAAGGGGATATGCCAATTTGAAACCAAGAACATTTAATAAAACTTCCTGAAAGAAAAATCTATCAGACTGCAGAAAAAAAAAAAAACAAAACAAAACAAAAAAACCATCCCAATGGTAATAAATGCCAGAAACCTCAGCAAAGGGAACATTTTAACTGATCTTAAACTGATCAAAACATTTGCGAATGAACAATAAGGATCAATCCCAAATGGACACAGAGGCAGACAAAATAACCTGATAGGTCTTTTCTTTCTTTAACTTCTGTGAATTTATGACAAATTAAATAAGCATTGGGATATGGTGCCAGCACTGAGGAAATTGTATGCAAGGGAAACAAGAGACTAACCTTGAAAAGAGAGAAAAGAGAGACTATCCTAGCTAGTATGTAAATATAAAGTTTTGACAATTAACATGGGCCAAGCTCATTTTAGGAGAAAACAGGAGTGAATATTCCTTTCAGGTATGAGCAGAGATGGGATAAATATTTTAAAAAATATACACTTCCATTAAAGAAATGGGGCATTGTAAAGTAATTTGGATGAGATGGAGATATTTAGACTAGATAAAATGCTACTTTGTGGGAAGTAAGGCTCAAAAAAGATTCTGTAACCACATTTGTTTTTTTCATGTGAAAATTAAATCTATGACGTACTGATGTTTAAATTCATATATCGTGTCTTTGAAGTATTCTGACTTAACTTCCATGAGATCATAACCACTAGGTGAAAAGAATATTCTGTACTATTTTATTAAAGATAGATTTAAAACCGAAGCTCTGGAAAATATTTTAGGAACAGTAGGAACCAAAGGAAGTAAAAAGGAAAGATTAAGCTTTACAAGATTATTTTCTCTACATCAGGGAGTAGGGCAAAGGAGGGCTATGATTTCCAAATGTGTAACTTCAGAATGTTCTGAGTGCAAGAATCTTTCTTTCACTACAGACTGATAGCTTTTTCAGTCCTAAACTTTAGTGCCATTAGCTTATAACTCATGTTTCATAATTAAACAAAAAATATATTAGCCTACTGTGAGATTTAGAATATTCATAAGGGTCTCCACAGGTATAAGAGGATTGTTTTTCAGCTAATTTTTTTTAGTTTGTTTTGGGCATGGATTTTGTGTGGATTTGTTTAGTTGGTGGGCTGATTCGCTTTGGTTCTAATTTTCCTGGGTATGTTTTGCTTACAGTAAGAAGTACTGCAAAATAATCATTGACAAGGCTGTTACTGTTTCACATGCACTGGCCAGCAGATTATTTTAGTTTCAAAATTCATAATCTGTTTCAGCAGTTCCATAAAATTCAGGATATTAAAAAGAAATCCTAGCAAATATTGACACTGCTGTTGTATGCTGCCTTGGGAAACAAGAGATACCAATTCTACAGAAACATATCTAAATTTCTTAAATAATTCAAATAAAGAATTTATAAAGTACTGCAGTGACTACAAAGAAGTATTACTGTCAAGTCTGTTTGGAATTCAATACTTGTGTCCAGCTTGTATCCGACAAAGAACATATTTAAAATTTTAGCTTTATGTTTTGATGTTATGTCATGGTTTGCTGCACATTTGATAGGCTGAACCACAGTCAGGTTATTAAATATCGTTTGTCACAAATGTGAAGGCATCAGAAAAACAAGTTCTGTACCTGATTTCTCCAAAATACATAATCCATGCAAGAAAGTATTCTAAATCAGCCATAAACAGTTCACATACCTGAGAAAAAGCACAGGGTTTTGAGACTGTGTGGATAGACACTGCAGAAAACCTGAAGCATTTGGAAAGATTTACACAGAAACATAAATTGTGAATAGTAGGGTATTCAAAATTACACTACTGAAGCTTATTTGTATATAGCTCTGAACCTGGATTTCTATTTCCTCATTACAAGACCTGTTCTGTTCTGCTGCTTATTTGCAAGACAATCTATCACTCACAGTTTTTTAGGCCAAAGTAAGGTCCTGTTAGTGCTAAAGGGTTACAGCATAAAGTAGAACAGCAGAAATTTCCTATTTGGACATGTATCTTAAATGAGTCTACAGTGGAATCAGTACTTTTGGCAGTACAGAGTGGCACAGTTGCAGAGCTGCACAGTCAGTAGAATTTACCCATACAGTTAATTGAAAAGTAGTGTGCATGTTGACACTATTTTATTGAAAAAAAAAATGACTGATTAGAAACCTAAATCAACACTGAAGAAACATTTAGAATTTCTCTTTATTTATGGACATTATGTTTAGAGTAACAATCTAGCAGTGCATGATACAGCAGCAATTTCTGTACTATGCAGTTTTTGGCTAACTTTCCTTGGTAATGACAGCATATATTCTTAAATTACAGTATCTGCTTCTCAAATGAGAGCCCTGCTTCTTACCCACATGGCTGAGCAATACAGCACTTAAGTTTTTTTCATGTCCAAAGCGCAGCATATGTGCTGTTGTTTTAACTGAAGTGACAAAAATAAAATTATCTAAACTGCTCTAATTTCTTCACTCTCTCCCTTTTGTCACTGCACTTCAGAAGTGAATTTACAAAGTACTGCACTGCATCTTTGATGTACGCTTCAAATTCTATAAAGTTATTCAGCTAAAACCTTTCCAGATTCTTTTAAGAGAGATTGTATCTCAAAGTGTATGTGGATGTCTAATGTTTTCTCTCAATGACATCTTCTAGAAGTTGTACAGTGGTGATTATCAAACCAATGTTCTTTGGTTTTCACCCTGCAATTAAAACATGTGTCCCAAGATTTTGCCTAAGACTCAACAAAGGTGTTGATTTAAATGCCTAAAGCCTCTCAAAATATACCTGAAGCATGATTCTCTTCACTAGCCTGATTTATTTTAGTTCTGTAACCATGTACAAATAAAGACCAGGTAAAAAGACAGGTTGTACATAATTACCCTTTCACCAGTGACTCTGCAAATGAATATCATTACTTGGCAACTGGCAGAGACTGAACAATCTGGTGAGTTTCTTCTTTATATTTTTACAGTGCATTCTCTCAATAAGATTCTTTGAGAGCCTTCCCAACCAAAAAAAAAAAAAAAAACCCTTATGTACCAGTGACATTTACAGCACAACAGCTCTGCCTCTCTTCTCATGAAGAATTCTTGCTAAGGAGAAAGGAAATAAGCTAAAGACTATAAGAGATGCAAGTACCTCCGCAGTTCTCTGAAAATTCAAAGCACCTTTATGCAATCCATTTGTATATTCAGGAATGTATCTATTGCAGGTAGTTTGAATAACACTAGTCTAGGTCTTCAGCCTCTACATATCTATAAAAATTACTAGATTATGAGAAAAGTTATCTTCAAATGGCAAGTTAGTTCAGGTAAGGTTTCTTCTCTGTAGAGTGGTCATTTTCTCCTATTGACCTAAAAAGTAAAACGTTGCAAGCTCTTTAGCATAGGCCAAAAGTTGTAAGAATTAAGGCGCTTTTGAAGACTTTCAGTGGCAGATAACCCTTCAAAATTTACTCTTCGAGATTACTTTGCAAAATTAGCTCTTCAAAGTCAACTATTATTGTTTCCTAATTTTCTAAATTATATTCATGTAGGGAACTATCTAATAAGATTCTATTTATTTTTGCGTTAAGTCTTATGTGTCATTAGCAGTATTGTTTAAAAAACTCCTTCTCAATACCAGTGTGAGTAGAATACTAATTACCAAAACATACACTGCAAAAATGTTTTTGAGGCATGAAATTGTCTCTGTCTTCTAGAGAATAGTGGGAGTGGCTCCAGGATAAAATATGGAAAAAGGAGGCCTCCTGAAACATAAGATGCCAGCAATTTTCAAAGTAAATCCGAACCAGAAACTTCCTCCTGTTGAATAGGGGAATAAAAAATTTCTCTTTTATCATCTGCTGCAAGAAAAAAATGCTAGTATTTAAATTTGGGGATATTATCTAAAAAACAAAAAGGTAAAAATATAAAAGAAGGTAATTTGTTAACTTTGAAGTTTTTAAAGAGATGCTTTGAGGATGTTTTAAAGCACATCTTGTCTCCGGACAGGCAGTCATTTACAATGATTTAGATACTGCAGCCCTGATTTGTTAGCAGTCTATAACTGCCCAGTATAGTGTAAAATAGTGAGCCAAGCTGTAAAATAGTGAATGTATGGATCCAGTCAGAATTTTTAATATTACTGTTAAATGTCCAATATATCAGGTTTTAAACTTCCTGCAAACGAACATCTCCCTCAGCATAAACTTTTAAAAGCAGAGTAATCAAGGTTCAACCTTGTGGGCGAGAGGAAACTGAACTGCTGTACTCACAAAGCAGGTATAGAGTGTCATACAAGACCTATATGCCTTTAAGTCTGAGCCTCATGCATTTGCCTGATTTATCCATTCATCAGCTTGCTGTGTCACCCTGTCCTTCATTAGCTCCTGTCATCAATAGATTAAATACAGTTATTTGACTATGAATAAATTGGGTGTTAACCTCCTCCCACAGTGAAATACTCTGGAAAAGTTGTCACAGAAAAGTAATCCCTAATGTGACCTTAAGCTCTTCCTTCTTGTTAATTTTAATTAACTAACATGCCAATCAGATTTTTAGTGCAATTTTTCCTTGCCATTATCACTGTTTTTGTAGATCTTTATTTTAATCTATGTATTGGTACCTCTGCCCAGATACCTCTGAGTGTGTGGATGTGCATTTTCATATTGGGTTACTCAGGCAATTTACAAAATTGTGGAAGATCAACAATGCCATCTGCAGGTGTAAGATAACTCCTGATCTGGAGACATGCTTTAGATTTTTGTTTTCCTACCTTAGATTTGGCTATTTTTTCCTAGAGTGAAGTTACAGATGGCCAAAACTGTGTAGGTCTGTTTAGCCAGACAGCATCTAGAAGAAAAGATTTTGGTTCTGATTTGTATATTATTAACATACACAAAAGATTGAATGGAGAGGTTTTTTTAGACTTATTCAAGCTGCTCAAAGATATTCAACCTGCAAAATGGAACTTTAAAACCTGTTAAAAGGATATGTTTCCAGCTTCCTGATATTCTTGGGGTACCAGCAAATTTGTGAATAGAGCCAGGACTGCTTTTTTCATGATCTGTCACATTCTCTTATTTTCAAGTGGAGCTAGTTGCAAACCCTAGAAGAATGCATATGCCGTGGATACTCCTTGTTTCTTGTATTTTTTTTTTTCCTGACCTCTCTTCCATACAGAATTTCAGGCATAGGGGGTGAGGTATAAATGTCACAGGGAACAATAAGTGATGCGGCAGACTGAGTGGATTACTGGTAATGTACAATTCAGGGTATTTAATCCATTTCAATGTCTTCTGTTTGTAAAAGCTAATCTTTCCCTCTCTCTTGAAGACAAAGATTCATAATTCAGTGAAATTACAAACTGAGGAAATATGTACACTAGTCTTATAGGTGATGAGTTTCCTATAAACTTCCTATGAAATTAACTAACTCCTACCATGGCTAAGGTGAAAGAAAATCACCAGTTTTATATTTCAATTTTTTTTTTCCCAACTGGGTCAGCTTGTTTTTAGAAGAAAAAAAAACTTATTGTCAGAGACCAGAAACTTCTGAATGTTGTTCTTATTCTTTAACTGCATCAGTGGCTCTGGGCAAAAGCAAAGGTTTGCATGCTCACTATCTACATCTGTAAAATTAGAATCTAACACTTACCTCTCACAAGAGAATTGTGAGCTTTTGATTAGATAATGCTAGTAAGATATTCTGAGTCTGTAAGTAACAAAAAACTATTCCTAAAACAGCACTGTGTTATAAATACACTTCTTAGAGAATGTAAAATTAATAGTCCTTTAGAAAGATTCTAAGATCAAGTATTTTCATGAGTGAAAACTCATGCAAGCCAACTCAACCAAAAGGTTTTATTCAGAAAGGAGACATTTAACCTCATGCAATCTATTCAAGAATCTGTTTAAAATCTAACAAAGGCAATGTGACCCTTTAAAAAGACTTTTTTTCCCTCAAAGTTTATTAATATTAAGCTGAAATTTCATTGTGAGTGATTTATTTCAAGTTCCATCCAAAATTAACTTTGCATTTCTTTCTAAAATTAATCATTTTGGAATTATTAAGAATGAATATTTTGTAGGAGAAAGATTTTTCAAAAGAAGAAAAGAGTCTGAAAATCTTTCACAACTCTACTTAAATGTGTTTTTAGTTACAAGAAAATATTTCTAGGTTGTCAAATAAATATAGATAAATATACTGAAAATCATAAGCTGCTTTTCCTGGCTTCAACAAACTGCATTAGATTTAAAAATATTTCCAATATATTCCTTGGCCAGCAATGAATTTCTGTAAATGTACTCCTATTCCTAATTTGTCCTCTCCATTTTTAGAGGCTATCACCCGTAGCTGATGGCCAGATGCACTTGCAAGCAGCTTTGCCCCACAGCATGACAGTGCATAATTTTTCAAAATTCCATCTTTCCTGCATCTATATGTTTCCCTCTCTCCCCCTCCAGCCTTTTGTATTTAGTGAATTTAACTTGGATTACGTTCTGAAATTGATTTTACAAGTGTCTAATGAACTGGTTTCATGATAACAACTCTGTTGACCTTGTAAGCATAAATGTGAAATTCAGTGCTGCACCTCTAACAGGCATGAATGAACCAGCAGATGCAGCAGAAGTGTGAAGGGGTTGATTAGCTCAAAGGTACCTCTGAGACCACCAAAAACAAACTGCTGTAAAGGACAATTAGCATCGCAATGCCTTTCCTGAATTTTCCTATGGATCAGAAGGCTGTACTGAATCTCAATAACACTTTGTATCCCAAGACATTCTATGCCTGTGAAGAAGTGCTTTTTATATGTCTCCTACATCCCTCCTACTGAGAAAATCCTTCATCACTAAGCTAAGTTTTGAAGTGTTTTTCCATCCTTTCCAAATCACTATATCACAAAATGTAACACCTGTGTGCAGAAAAGGAAAATAGTAGCTTTCCTTTCACTTCCTTGGTTCTGATTAAAAGTAAATTAGACAGAAAACTGTTTAAATGTAAGTTTTTCTTTCCGGGCCTTTGTGGGTCTATATAATACAGAAGTAAACAGAGAGAAGTTTCTCAATATTTCTGTATTTTGGAAGTACCTGCAGTTAAAATAGTTTAAAATCATGCTTGTGACCTTCACATAAATGCTGTTGCTAAGAAAAGCTAAAAGGTGCTTGCATTGCCAGATGATTTGTTTGATGTGCTATGATTGAGATAAAATACAAGTGAGACAGGTGCAATTTTAGGAGCTTATCAAAATTTCTTTGAGCTGATTTACATTTTGCCAATGTTAATATCTGGCATCCTGCCTCAGGCTTTAAAGCCCGAGGTTAAAGCAGCTGTTTGAAGAGAACTTAAAACATTTTTTCCCTTTACTTCTTATATATTAATCCTCTCAACCCTCCCCTGCAACCAATACAATTTATTGTTCATATCTTGGAATATTGCCCTCCTTGGATGCACCAGTATTACTGAATACCTCAACCAGCTTTGTGAGAGATCAGTGCATAGTAGGGTGCTTCCCATGTTCCTAAGGATGAAATATACATAAAAACTGAAATCCAGTATTTGAGAATAATAGTTTGACTGTCCTATTATTGATAACATACTCTGAATTCTACCTTTGAAGGAGTTATATTCCAGCTGGATAATAACTCAGCTTTAGTCCATTTTAGTAAAAGATTGACTCTGTTAATTACCTACCACTTGGTAATATCTTTCATATTAATCCTCGTGGCAATCATTGTCATAGGAAAGACCATTATTCCACAGTTAGATTAAAAAAAAAAATCATTCACAATCTGATTTTAAAATTCTCTTTAAATCTTAACCCTAGTTCCTGTATATTTCTCCTGGATGTATAATTATCCATTTGGAGGGAAAATGAGAAAGACTTGGCTCAATACCTGTCTTAACCTACTTAACTGACAATTACAAAGATAAGCTTCATGCTACACGTAGCTTTTTTCACTCTAAGAGATATAAAGGTTGAGTGTCATTATTATTAACTGTAGCCACTAGGCACTATCATTATTTTACTATCTTGTCATCTTTATGGATTTATACCTATAAAGCTTTATTGACACCTCCCTCCCTTACTTAACTGCAACACTCTGAAGGCAAGAGTGAATCTACCTGCAATTCTGGATGAATAAGCCAGGACTTTAGCATTTATAATAGCATTACAGAAAGCCTAATTATCTTCTTCATACTAATCCATCACACTGCCAATCTTCCTCAATCAATTTGAAAAAAAACCCGTGATTTTTAGCTGAATTTTTTCAAAGCAGTTTTCAGGTTGTTAAAAGAAAGGGCATCATTTCTCGCAGAGATTATACTCCTTCGTTCCTTGCATGTTCAAATTGCCCTTGTCTGCAAACGGGCCCAGATCTACTAAACCAAGTTGGATGGAGTGTATTGATGCTAACAGGGTAATACTTGTCACAGAAAGCATTTTACCTGTTTGCAAGTAGTAGAAAACAGAAAGGCAGAAAACTTCTAATACACTTGTGTTGCAAACACTGCTTTTGCAGATTCCTGGGAAAAAAGAAAAACAAACAAAAACCTCTGTATAAATAAACACACATTGTCTCTTTTGATATCATATTAATTTTTCAACTATTTGAAAAATTAATTATGGAAAGACAGATTGTCTCAGTCTTGTTTTTTTGCTTTAACTAATATGTCAAACAAAAGGCTTGGTTTCTTGTTAACTTCCTTGAACATGTTCTAAGATAGCAAAGCAGTGCAAGTCAGAGGGAATCAGCCATGAAGCTGAGCTAGACTTACACAGAATTATTGTTAACTGAGGGAAAGAAGGGAAGTCTGTAAGTGTTTCTTTCACCTTTTCTTCTATTTTGTTTTGTTTGTCTGGTATAATGAAATAGCTGGGGAGAGGGAGGAACACTTTTCAGTGATGCTCCTACACTTGTTTTCCAGCTAGTGAAAAACAGTCCTTTTATTTTACACTAAAACCGCTTTGCACTTTGCAGAAACAAAATGTGTGAATCACAGCAGATGAAGGAGATGCTGATTAAAGCATAAATTTTGCTTGCTGTAACTTTTTTTCTTTGCAGACTGGTTCTTATCTTTGTCATCATTAAACTCTGACTCATACTGAAAAAGCTTGGAAGAAAAGTGTATTTTTCTGGGTGTCTTAAGACTGGAGTAAAGGACATAATAAAACATAATTCCAAAAGGCAAAGAAAAGACATTGTCTTTTGTCCACAAGGTAGCAAATCGCACAGATCTCTTTCATGGAATGCAAACTGACCATATTACGTGGTTACAAAAGCTGTAGAAGCCTGATACTTCAGAGATCTACTGTGCATGGACATTTCATCTGTGAATAGAAAGTAATTCTAGAACGTTCGTGATGCACTGTGAATGCAGAGAATGATCACCATGTCGGTATGTTTTGACTATTATTAATCAGAGTTCGCAAATTTGATAAAGAATTGGTCTGTACACACCCTATACTTAACTGTCTAGGATTTCTGGGCACTGCTCTGTCACAGGGTAAAAGAGAGGAAGGAAAGGGAAACAAATTTCTTTATATAAGTCTGTATATCTGTTTGCCTAAAAATCTGTTAGGAATTCACTGATCATACTCAGATTTTGACATCTGAGGTAGTACCCCAGGTTACTTTTACAGCTATTAGGGAAAATAGGCACCACTAAAGCAAAAAATGCACTGTTTTAAAGCACACATCTAACATATGCTGGTTGAATTGTACTGAAAAAAAAACCAAAAAACAAAAAGCAAACCAAGCCAACAAGCAATCTTCTCCCCAATAAAACAACAACAAGAAATCCCAAAGCAGGATTCAAAATTACTCCTGACTGGGGAAAAAAAAAAAAAAGCATGTATCCATCAGACAAACACATCCACCCTGAAATGTCTACAGATGGATGTGTCCCACTGAAATTGTGTACTGATTGTTCTTAGTCGTCAAAGCCTTAGTGCCTTACAGGTTTTGGATGGTCATGCACTGTCTGTTGCCTAAAATGATAAACGTTCACATTTATACTTCTCATACTTAGCAAATGTGCTAGGTAATTTTCCATACTTATAACCTGTTACAGATTCAGTCATCAATCTAAGGTAACATGGATCACAGGTATAAAATATCAGGAATATATTTACGTCTTTTTTTTTTTTTTGAGAATTAATAATAAATAAGGGAGCAAGCATCACAATAAATTTTAATGCTTCAGTATTTCATATTCTGTAATATTATTTCAAATCTCTTCATTATTTTCATCAAGTATGTATTTTGCACATTAGTAGAACACTTTGTTTTGGTTTGCTTCAATATAAATCACATTTCTTATTCTTATAAAATATCTGGCATTTTCCTACACTAGTATGTTAGAAAAAAAGCTATTTTTGATTTTTCTGAAGCAGTCAATTTGCCTGTTGTTAAAGCAAACAAGATAATCAATCCAAAAGTCTCCCAGGAGAATTTTGGAACTGAGCATCAAGCTTGTCACTGTAAAACTAGAGGTCAAGTTTTACCCTGAACTACAGGCAACCACATTTTCTTCAGAGAGCTTACACTCGTTCACTCGGCAGCAGGGACTGTAAGAACATTTGACTTCCTAAAGGTCACAGTTTAAATCCAGCAATGAATTTCAGATTTTGTGACACTTGATACTGCAGTGCCAGAAAGTTAAGCACCAAGATTCATCACCCTGACTTTCTAATTCCTTCTGCTGAAAGTAGATACAGAGGTTCAAGGTGGGTGCGATGCAGCTAATTTAGTGGTTTAGGTAAGTGGTCCCTACTTCTAACACACCTGCTCATCTTTCTTCTGACTCACTAAGTGAAGCTAGTGAAAGAGGAAGAGTATGAGTAACATTCATGTTGCCCTGAGAAATACAATACAATCAGCTCTACTGAACAGGTACCTTGTTCAGTGGTTTTCCTGTGGGTAAGAGGAGGCGGTGGCATCGTTCTCTCTGGTGACCAGAGACAGCACCCAAGTAAATGGCCTGAAATTGTGTGAGGAGGGGTTTAGGCTGGATATCAGGAAAAGTTTTTTTCATCCAGAGGGTGGCTGGGCACTGGAACAGGCTCCCCAGGGAAGGGGTCACAGCACCAAGCCTGGCAGAGCTCAAGTAGACTTTGGACAATGCTCTCAGGCAGAGGGTGTGACTCTTGGGGATGGTGCTGTGCAGGGCAAAGGGTTGGACTTCATTGATCTTTGTGGGTCCCTTCCAAAACAGGATATTCCATAATTCTATGATTATTCTATTGTATTGTTTTTTGGTTTTTTTTGGTAGAGGGAAGGGTTGGCAATAATATTGTATTTTGGAAAGTGGAACAAAGGGAATGAATTTGGAAAAGTTTTATATAATTTGACAAATTTAATCATTTCAATCAGGCTCCTGAATTTAGGGGGATAAATTCCATTTCTCATACCTGATTCTACTGGGAGATGAAAACTTTTTTGTGTGACCTGTAAATGTTATCACAAACAGTAAAAGTATTTGATAAATGGTTTAATCACTACAGTGTAGATCAACACATTTTTCTTTGCTCTAATAAAGTGTCTCTTCTTAGAAAGCATATGGATTTATATTTTTCCAAATTTATATAAAGTCTCATATATGTGCTAACCTTGTTTTCCTCTAAAAAAGCTGAATTGCTTCACAAGACAGATATCTGTACTTTCCTAATAGATCACAAGTTATCTTCAAAGGTTTAGTCTTTACAGTTTCTTGTGTCTTTTGGGATAGCTGTCATGTTTTAACACAGGTTTAGCCTCCCTTCCGTCAAAAAAATACACCAGGGAGTCAATATCAAAAGCCAGTCCATTGAAAAAAGTCTTATATGAAACCTATTAACAGATTTTCTCGAGTGACTATTGGTACAGCAACAGGTACAAATCTCAGAGAGAATCCATGCCAAATTAGGAACATTCCCACTGCATCATAAGGTGTGTTACATGGAAAAGGAAAACACTCTTTCTGGAAAAGGAAATTTCAATAATTAAAGTATGAACTCTGCTAGGACTTCTCACATTTTGTTTCAATCGTCGGGCGATTTAGCAACAGCTAGTGAAACTGCCAATATGCCATTATTGGAACTGAGCACTGATGCAGCCTTCTGTGCGAGGTGCTCCAGCCTTCTGATCATCTTCACAGCCCTCCTCTGGCACTTCCTTTCTTGTTGGAGGCCTCAGACCTGGACACAGTTTTCCAGGTGTGACCTCATATATGGGCAGAGCAGAAGGGGATAATCACCTCCCTTGATCTGCTGGTCATGTTGCTTTTGATGCACGCAAGGATATGGTTTGCTTTCTGGGTTTCAGTAAATTTTCAGAAATTAAATTAAATTAAATTAAATTAAATTATTTCATAGAATGACTCATTGATTTGGCTCAGAACAGACCTTAAAGATCATCTGGTTTCAACCCCCCTGCAATGCGCATGGGTACCTTTATTCAGATCAAGTGACTCAAAGCCCCATCCAGCCTGGTCATTGTTAAATTATTTTCCAAAATCTGAAAACAGTGTTCTATAAAGATAAAGTAGTTTTTGTTGGTTTTGTTTCTTTTTTTTTTTTTTTTAAATTCTAGAACTATTGAATTAAAATATATCTATTCCTTTTGTCATCAAACTTTCTAATAAAATTTACAACAACATTCTTGTCTTATTTTGATAATGAAGTTATAATTAGCAGATATAACTTTATGGACTGAAATTCTTGAGCTCCATCCATTAGTACTTCCTCCTTTGTTTATATTTATTTCTTGACTCAGACTCTAGTATATCTGATATACCAGCATATCCAAGGCTACCTGCTGTCAATTTTTTAATAAATGGCTATAGCTTATATTAATATGGCTAGCATATATATGAAGATTGATTCTTTCTTACCAAAACCAAAGCATTAAAACTTTTAGAAAAACACACACAAATATGTATGTACAGAGAGTACAGGATCACATGAAAAGAGCATGAATAGCATATTTTATCTTTTTTCTGCAAAGTACAATGATGCAAAAGGGAATGTATAAACATAATAGAAATTGATTTTATATAGCTACTTCCAGAAAAAAATTAAGCACATTTTCCATTGTCTTCCAGTTTGTTAAGAATCTAAAAGTCATATCAGTTTACTAAAAATTACAGTAGGGAATATTTCAAGTAGCATTTCACTAGAACTAAAAATATCTTTGAATAGAAGAAATCCCAGAATTATGTATGTTTCACTTAATTATCGCTAGAAGTTGCAATATTTTTAGGGAATGTCTAGAACTATTAAATGACGTTCATTTGATTTGAGGTTTTAAACTCACACCATGCCAAGACATTTGCCTTGGTACAATTACATTATGAATTATATCTGGATTGTATTCACTCTTTACTTTCCATTATTCTCTTGCACAGAACCTCTAGCTTTCATTATGTGGATTCCAGATAAATCCAAGGTCGAAGGAGCTTTACTGAAAGGTTATGCAGCTATGAAATATTTTGCCACCTATCTTTTGAATCTGTTTGAAATCCAAAAGGAGTCGTGGAGTATGGCTAAGAGATAAGATATATTTCAGGCATTTGTTTTCAAATTTAAATGTGAATAGAAATTCAAAAGGAAAATATCCACATGGAAGGCAGTATATGTAAAAAAAGGTTTACTATTTAATCTCTTAACCTCACAAAGATTTTAAACAGCATAATATATGACTTGCAAAACCTTTTTAAAATTCAGTAATCCAAGTATTTGGGTTTTTAAAATTAGTTCAACATGGAAGACTACTTTTAGGGCTCTACCCTTCCAAATTTTCCTTTTGCTATCAAATGGCTTGACATTGATTAGGAAATTCATTAATCTAATTTTTACATTGGGAACTATTAAGTGATGCAGATATTTGTAGTCACATTTATGTTCAAAAACTAGAATCCTTCCACAAACACCCCTCAGGAATTCATATAAAGTGTTTTTGAATGCCTACACATCACTTAAAAAAAATTTAATAGTCAAGAAAATAAATTACAACAAATCAATTGTTGGGTAAATACTGGTTTATTGATATTCCTTCAAAATCAGATTGATTATTAGTCTTCTACTAAGATCTTAGTTCAGAACTATTAGCTCAGTATTTAGAAGCAATCATATGAGAAATAAACAGGAAAGAAATAGCAGTTTTTGACAACAGCCTCCTATGTAAATGTAGTGGAGTGCTTACTAGACTTACACAACTGACAAAGACTGACAGAGAACATCAAAGGAAAGGTTTAAAGTGCTTGACTTTCAGAATTAATTTTCACTTATTTGACTTTAAATCAGGTTAAACACATTGATCTTACAGCTTTTGTTTAAAATATTCATATTAATTTCTACCTATTTTTCTTTCATTTTAATATCTTTCATCTTGTTGGAGATTGAATGTGAAAAGAACAGTGGTATACCATCTCTTTTTACTACAAAGTGACAAACTAATGTATCTGACAATGGTGCTAAATACTAACTTGCAAACTTACTAGCAGAGATTTCTGGCAATGCTTGATTGAGCAATGGTTTTACAAGTTATTATTAACAAATTTTATCAAAGTAATTTTGTTGGTGTTTACAGCAGTCAGAAAGACAAGGTTGCATCTCAACCAGATTACTGTGTGACCTCTTGCAAATCTAGTCACTTCTCCACAACACATATCATTAGTAAAAGAGGGGTAATAATAAATCCCTTTCTTTCACAACTACTGCAAATTGTATTGGATTATTATTTGGTGTCTTCACTGCTGCAAAATTCATTTTCCTTTCCTTTCCTTTCCTTTCCTTTCCTTTCCTTTCCTTTCCTTTCCTTTCCTTTCCTTTCCTTTCCTTTCCTTTCCTTTCCTTTCCTTTCCTTTCCTTTCCTTTCCTTTCCTTTCCTTTCCTTTCCTTTCCTTTCCTTTCCTTTCCTTTCCTTTCCTTTCCTTTCCTTTCCTTTCCTTTCCTTTCCTTTCCTTTCCTTTCCTTTCCTTTCCTTTCCTTTCCTTTCCTTTCCTTTCCTTTCCTTTCCTTTCCTTTCCTTNCTACCCTATCCCTGTCATAAATTGTCATAAGGACACCTAATGAGCTTTGTTAATACATGAGTACCAGGGTTATGTTCTTCCATGTATTAATATAAAACTTAAATGAGGTGCAAGAGATATTTCAAAACTGACAAAAATATATGAATTCCAAGAATATCATAAAGCATTGACCGACTGACCTTGCCACATAAGCTTTCCCTCCTGTAGTCCTTGGATGCATGTAGTGAGGCTTTCTGGAGTGAGAAAAAAAAAATATTACAAAAGAAAATTATCTGACATGGGGAATCTTTTTCAAGTGAAAGACTGCAAATATTTTTTTTTGTAAGAGATAGATAAGACAAATGATGTTTTATGCATTTAGCTTGTGAGAGAGAAGGAAAAATGGCTTAAAGTAATGGAATAGGATGGGGAAAGACAGCAGTACTGATGGATTACAATAGAGTGAGGCAGAAAATGCAAGGAATAAAGAGGAAACTGTGAAAAGAGCAGACAATAATGGCATGATTAGAAACTTACCACAGTGGAGCCAGTACAATTTAAAAAAAAAAAAAGTTTAGTTGTAGAATTATTGGAGGAAATGCAGTGGAAATGGTATGGACTAGAAGCACTCAGAAAGCAGAAGTGGAGTGACTCTAAAAACATAGATTGGAATATGTCTAGAAAGGAAGATGTACATATTACACAAATTAAGAAATCATAGCTGAGACCAGATGGAATCACCTAAAGTCATGTGATGTAAGCCTATAAAAGTCTGCCTATCATTTTCCATTCTGTTTTTTAACATTTTTTTCTTTTCTCAGTCTTTTCTTTTACAGCAAATACCTTAATAAAACAAGCAGACTGCAAGTGAAAAAATATGATAGCTTTAAAAAATAGCTAAATGCTGTGAGACCTGCAAAAAAAAAGAAAGCAAAAAGCAGGATTTTATCATCTTATTTTTCTGAGTGAGGAATAATTTTAAAAAATTGGTCCTTATGGTTTATAAACAAAGTAATAAATTAAAATAGGGTCTGTGATGTGTCATGTCCCCCCACCATCTGATATCTATTTCCTTGAGCAGGAGTCTGAGTTCTGCTCTCCCACTCTACAAAACTACAAGGTATTCAGCATCTACACTATGCATCCAACTTTTATACACATTCTAGTTTTCTTAGCTCCTTTCTTGTGTTGGATAAAGTTCCTGAAGCAGAAAAGCAAATACTATAGAACTTCTGGGGAAGAATGTGACTGGTATTGTGGATGTCCCATCCTCTGTCACTCTGTTCCCAAATACCTACCAGCTATAATACTGAACACAGGACACAAAAATGTGAGCTGGGAGACAAGCATTCAATACCAATCCCGGAATGAAATGGATTGTCCTGGCAGCCATATACAGCACCTAGGTCATAGGTCAAGTATTTTTGTGTTAGAGATTAAGAAAAAAACATGAAAAAGAAGCTTGAAAAGAAATTTTATGCATTGTTTAATAAGGAAGATTTAAGAAAAATCAATAAAAGCAAGAATCTCCACCCATAATGTAATATATTTCAAGAAAAGAAAAGAAAAGAAAAGAAAAGAAAAGAAAAGAAAAGAAAAGAAAAGAAAAGAAAAGAAAAGAAAAGAAAAGAAAAGAAAAGAAAAGAAAAGAAAAGAAAAGAAAAGATCTCAATGAATGAAAGGTTTCTGAAACCATTCACTGGAGAAATATAATTTTATGCAGTTAACTGAAAGTCATTTTGTAGAAAGAGATGACAACAGATATAAAATTTTACATATAAATTTCTTTAATAATAAAAATATACCACTGGACACACAAAAAAAGGCTATTTTATTAGTTAAATGCACTGTGGAGTTTTTTTTATCAGAAGCTATAGTGACAAATTGCTACTGTGCTGCTGTACAAATATTTTTTCAATGTAGCACATTGAAATAACTTCATAGAATTAGAAAAGGGCGTCCATACCTCATTGTGGTGTTTATGGTATTTTTGCAGTGCTTGCTGCTTTTTTAATGCAGGTTAATGAAAGCTGTGCAGATAACTCGAATGGGATGCATTTCTCAATCCATTTCCAGGAGAATCTTGCTGCTTATACTATGGAATATTTTTGATTGCTATGCATTGTTATTATTAGATTACATTCACTTCATTGCATTTTATTTACAGGCTTTCTACTCATATCAGAAACTGAAGCACAGAAGAGTTTATCTCAGGACTTAATTCACATGTATTCTGACTCCCTTCTGCTTCCACAGAGTTTAGATGATAAAGCTAAAATCTGTTGGCATCTAAACAAATTAATCCCTAAATTCCCTGTAACAGTATGAAAAGTTACAGCTCCTACAATCAGGCAATCAGCTCCACTGCTCCAAGAGCACTGAAGATATTTGAGTCCCTTCTAGGCCTTTAAATGGACAAAGGAGCACAATTTTCCAGGTCTTCAGTATGTCTTTCCAGCAGAATGATGACCAAAGAGAATTTGTCTTTCAGTCTCATAGAATGAAACTCTGATCAAAAAACAGGAAAGACCCAATGTGCAGTTAAAATCAGAATCCATTTGTTTTCTGTGAAAGACAATGGGTTAAAGAAGAAATAGGGAGAATTACATTTTTACTCTTCTTGTTTCACCATAGTCTGAGCCTATGTATTAGGAATGTGTCTCTAATAGGTTTCCCATGTAGCAGATTTATATGCATAATTGACATTTATCATAAAGTAATTAAAAATCCTTTAGATAACCTCCATTGAAATAAAAAGTGAAATAAATGATTCCTGTCTTTGTTGTATTACTTAGACAATAAGAAAAAAATAGTAAATAAACTCCTCAGGTGAATACTTTTTTCCTTCAGCATAGGTTCTGATAAATATTGCATTAAAATATTACAGTAGATGTAAAATGAGAATCCTAAGCATGGAACCTTTAAGGTCTCAGTTCATGCTATGTTAGGCCTCCCTACTGTGACGAGCAACTCTTATGCTGAAATAATAATCAGCTCCACTAAAAGAGTGTTAAATAAGTCTCCATTCCAATTATGTTGTTGCAGATGCGAAGGGAGCATGTGGGATCTAAAAGTCTCAAAAAAAACTTTATTAATATGACTTGTGTGAATCTCATGACTTCACTTTATAGATTTATAAGGTATTGATTTAAAATGTAACTTTTAACCTGATTAGTCCCTTTCCTCTTAGAGGAGTTCATTCCTTGCTGGAATATGTACTAAAATCTCCTCAATATCTAGGTGTATGTCTATCATTTAACAACAACAACAACCACAACAAAAAGGAAACAATAACCATCATAGCTTTCATTTTTGTTATCACTTGCACATTTATTAGCTTGCCACTGAAAATTCCCTAAAATGTGGAATGGATTAATGGATTTAAATAAAATAAAATTTGGAATAAAATGTCCTTCGTTGCAAAAGTTTTTGTGTTCAAACTGAAATATTTCCCAGAGGCAAGAAGTCTCTAGTGAAAGTAACTGCTGTCGACCCATTTTCTGAACCAAGCTTCAGTGACCATCTAACAAGCAAACCCAGCTGATCAGCACTTCACTATTTAAATTTCCTTTCTACAGAAACCTATCCAAACATGCAAATTTGTCTTTCCTTCCCTGCTTCTGAACTTTCTAAATTCCTCTTCTTAGAAATTCTCTTCTGTTTCCACAGATTGTCTTGTCTTGAGGCAGGACTGGTGTCTCTATTGCAGCAGCATTCTGTGAAATGTGAGAAAAAACATTTTTGCTACCTACTTCCAAGAGGGTGCAGCAAAATGTGACAGCCATGAAAAAGCTTGTTATGTGATTGCAATTAAGCCCCAGATGACCTTTCCAAGAAGACTGTGGCTGCCAGTGCCTTCTCAGGTGCAAAAATCCTCCCCAGACTGAAACTCTACCTGCATGAGTATTACTCCATGACTGGTTATCAGTGACCCAATTATAGCTCTCTGGGCTAATACAGACATTTCGAATGGAAGGCTGAAGTCATTATTTTGTTTGTCATACATCTTCCCCTACCCAGTCCCAGCTCCAGATTTAAAATAAGAATATCTTGGGATTTCAAAGAAACTGAACTACTGTTTCAAAGTATTGCATTGTCTCCTTTACAGTAATGAGATTCAGATGCCAGAACAGATTTCAAAACCTTAAAGATACAGATCCTAAAACAATATACAGTATTTGCCACTGTATACAGAAGGGAATGCAGCTAAATTTGAAATATAACAGACCCTAAACAATTCAGAAATGCTAAGCTCTCTCAGTTTCAAATGAGAACAGAATTAGCAGCTGCTGTTTACCCTAGATTTTGCTTTCTTATAGTAAGCTTCAAGGAAAAAAAAAAGTCTCATCCTTGCCAAACCTTTTACATCTAGGAGTGCATATGGCAATGTGAAGAGATTTCTACGAAATAAGAAAAACAATCTTGGAGTTCTCTGGGTTTAACTCTTATCTGGAGGTCTTCCTTGAGTGACAAGAGCAATGTATTAATGAGGAGGAAATGAAAATGAAAAAAAAACCCGAGGAAGTGAAATGCTTGTTTTCCTTCACTAATAGGATTGGCTATTAATAAGAGACAATTAGTAAATGAATGCTTACTACCTCCTTTCACAATCAGCAGCAAACATAAAAAAGGGAGAAACACTTAAGCTAATAATAGAATTGGATGCATAAATAACTGCATCATTCTGGATTAAATCACAAAAGCATACAAGAAAGACAGAACTTGTTCCAAGGCAAGTCTGTGTAATGAGATTATTAAGTGCAAAGTAGGTGCAGAAGTTTCCTTTAGTGATTTCCTTTAGTGGACTTTTTATCAAGTGTAACTTGATCAGACTTATGTGCTTGAGTTAGTCATCCTAAATTTCATTTCAAGTTAATAGAGAAAAAGTATACACTTCCTAAATATAACTATTTTCATGTCAAAATAGGCATCTAAAGTAGAGACAACACATCCATAAGTGACTCTTTGTCTCTAATGAATAACAGCTAAAAAGGACCACATAGTGACTAGCTCAGATAGAAATGTTTACACTGTGAAAGCTTAAAAGTAGGTGATATGAATTCCTTCTCTAGGGTCTGGGTAAGTGATAGTCAGGTTTCAAAAGAAATGAGAAATATACCAATTTCCCATTATAGAGATCATATAAATCTTTGTAGCTATCAAGTGCATATTAAAAAATATTTGCAGGCTTCCCCAGAAACCATGATACCACATTAAAGATGGCACAAACTAGTTATTGAATAATAAGAAATGACAGGTTTGAAGTTGTTTCTGTAACTTTATTATACAACTTTTTTGTGTACATAGACATTCAATACTTGTTTCCAAATAATTTTTTTTCATAGACTTCATGCTTCACATAGAGTACAGAATGGATCTTGCAATCAGTACCAGGGTTATTTACTGCAGAGGAAAATACAGAAATAATCTCAATGTAAATATCATCCACTTTTTTTTACCAAATGTCATATCAAAATGTATGGAAAATCAAGTAAGTTCCAGAAATTCTTATCTGTTTTTAAATCAAAATAAAACTGTTTTTTTTCTGTAAGTTACAAAATATTCAGAGAAATCAGTTGCAAAATTTTGTTCCAAATGTTTTTAAATTTTACAAAATTATAATGTATGAAAAACTGATCTTGAAATTGGAGCAACAGACTTCATTTACCGAAGAGGATCTCCTCTTCTAGCAAGCCAAATCGAATGACACTCAAAAAATGGGGAACAGGTAGCCACAGGCAGAAGTACAGAACAGAAGCAGCAGCAGCAGCAGCTAGTCACTACACCCAAAGCTGCAATTCCCACTACAGCTGCAGTATCTCTCCAAATAATTATCTTAATAAAATCCCACCTCCTAGGACCACCAGAATTTTTGTCTTATTTTTTATCCAATGCAATGGATCTTATGAAGCATTACTTTAATATCAAGTTTAAGGTTTCTTACAGAGAGTTGTCCAGTGAAAAACAATCAAATGTACTCTCTCTAGGAATCTTGAGGCTCACTTGAAGGATCAGTGTAATTAGCTTCTACTGCTGAGAAATGGATTCTGGATGTTCTGTCAGGTTCTGCCTTATATATCTTAATAATACTCATTTGACCAGAAAAATATTTCAGCTGTGATGATAGTATACTTTTCCTACAGTCGTCAAGGAAGATCTAAGTTTCAAACAGATGATGTGATAAAATCCCAGGCATCATCATGGCTGCAAGAAGCAAATGATAACTGTGCACCTCCAAGTAGGAGAGATATTCTGCAAATCTGAATAGTTTTACTACACTGATGCAGTCATAATATATGTCAAAACAGGAAATTACCAAAGAGAAGCAGAATAGCCAAACAGGACAGAATTACTTCAGAATCAGATCCATGAAGAACCACAAAACATAAAATATAAATGATTCTTTTTGCTGAATGGGTTCTGCTTATGTGTGTGTATCTTTTCAAAGAAAAGAAATAACTATCGTAGTGCTCAGAGGACTCTCAGTGATTCAACAATGACAAAATTCTAGAGAAGAACAGGAAAACAAACCACTCTCTATAAAATTAAGTCAAGGAATGAAGCAATACCAATCCTTTTCCCTGAAATCACTAGAAATAACCTCTTGTATAAAAAGCAAAATAAATAAATGACTTTTTTCTAATATCCTGACAGAGCTCGGGAAGAAAAACAGCTCTGAAAATAAACAGTGCACCTGGAGGGTCATCACCCCAGGCATGATTTCTCTGTTTTATTTCCACACAGTTGTAAATTAATATTCATTCTTCATGTCTTATTACAGTTGTCTTTTTCTCTGAAACAATTGACTTGTTTTTTCTTCTAACTGCATTTTTCTCAGCATTGGTTTGTACACTTTTACAAATGTGCCTTCACGACAGCCTTAGGCTAGGGTGACACACAAGGATCAAAATGGAGAATGCCCGTGTTAAAACCTTGAAGTGAAAATCCATGACTTTGCAGTTGAGGAGTTTAAAGACCCATTCTCTGTGGATCAGTGGAGAGGGGATCCTAATACCTACTTTCTACTGTTGTTTTTATAACTCAAAAGTATTTTCTATAGTTTCTAGATGCATTTTCTTGAACAGTTTATGAATAAGAATAGAAATTTATAAGATCCTGTCAGTCTAAAATAATCTCCCGTTAGGATACTACTCTCTCTTTCCCTGACTGCAATATTGAGGACTCAAACTAAATCTAAATTGTTCATTTAAAAATGTATTAGAACACTGTTAAGCTTTTGCTATTGCAGGAAGGATAGTGTACATTCCAATTAAAACCTACTTTTCTAGAATGTGAGATCTAGTTTGTCTGCAGTGATTGCTTTTAAACTCATTGAATATATATATATTAAAGGTTAAAAAGAAGCCTTCCAGCACTGCAACTTATTTAGTTGGTATCATGGTATGAAACTCACTATGTTTTTCTGGCCGCCCTCACCTTCCCAAGTGCCCTTATAAAACAGGTATAATGCTTTGGAAATTGAGCGTCAGGCAAATGACAGTGGAGATGCAGGTTTATCTGGGGGCATTGACCTGAATAATTCAGTCAATCAGATGGATCACAACTACAGATGTTAAGAAAGAAAGGAAAATTTTAGTAGGAAACTCCATTATGAGGGGAACTGAGGGGAACTGAGGGTTCTGTATGCCAACTGGACCTATCCCACAGGGAAATATTTTGCTTCCCTGGGGTCCAGGTAAGAGACACCCTGGACAAATTCAGCCCTCTGATTATTATTCATGCTGGTTGTCTAGGTTGGCAACAAGGACGTTGATGAGACAAGTCCTAGGGGAATCAAAATGGACTTCAGGGCTCTGGGGAGACTGGTTCAAGGGTCAAGGGTCAAGAGCACAGGTGAAATTGATGTTTTCCTCAATTCCTTTGGTAGCAGGGAAGAATGTCAAAAGGTCCCAAGAGAACCCACGTAATCAACATGCGGCTTAAAGACTGATGCTGTTGTTGGAATTTTGGATTTTCCAGTCATGGGGTGGATTATGGGGCTCCAGGTCCACTGGAGACAGATGGGGTTCACCTGTTCAAAAAGAGGATTCTAGTCCATCACAGAGTACAACAGGACAACCAAGGAATCAGATCCAGCCAGCATGGGTTTAGGAAAGGCAGGTCCTGCATATTCAGCCTAACCTCTTTTTTTGACCAGGTGACATGCCATGTAGATAAGGAAAAATGGTGGATATAGTTTACTTGGACTTCAGCAAAGCCTTTGATACTTTCACTACATTCTTCTGGAGAAACTGACAGCCCGCTGCTTTGATGTGTGCACTCTTTGCTAGGTTAAAAACTATCTGGATGGTTGTGCCCAGAAAGAGATGGGTGCCACATCCCATTGCTGGATGGTCGCAAATGTTGTTCCCCAGGGCTCAGTATTGGGCCCAGTCCTGTTTAACATCGTTATGATGATCTGGACATGGGGATTGAGTGCAATCTCTGTAAGTTTGCAAATGACATTAAGTTGGGTGTGACTGTTGATCTGCTGAAGGGCAGGAAAGATCTGCAGAAGGATCTGGACAGGCTGGAGCAATGGACCAAGGCCAACAGTTTGAGGTTCAGTAAGGCCAAGGTCCTACACATTGATCACAACAATCTCATGCAGCACTACAAGCTGGGAGCAGAATGGCTAGTGGGTGGCCTGGTAGAAAAGGACCTGGGGGTGCTGGTTGACAGAGGCTGAACAGGAGGCAGCTGTGCCCAGGTGACCAAGAAGGTCAATGGCATCCTGGCCTGTATCAGAAATAGTGTGGCCAGCAGGACCAGGGCAGTGATTGTCCCTTTGCCCACTGGTGAGGCCACACCTGAAGTCCTGTGCTCAGTTCTGGGCTCCTCACTACAAAAAGTGGAGCATGTTCAGAGAAGGGACACAAAGCTGTCAAAGGGTCTAGTGAGTCCTTGAGGAGCAGCTAAGGGAGCTTTGGTTGTTTATCTTGGAGAAAAGGAGCCTTAGGTGAGACCTTATCACTCTCTACAATTACCTGAAAGGAGGCTGCAGCCAGCCTTTTCTGTCAGGCAGCAACTGAGGATCAGAGGTCATAGCCACACATAGTCCATAGAATGGAATGTCCAGGGAAGTGATGGAATCATCATTCTTAGTAACACTCATTTATTAATGAGAATTTCTATAATGAGTATACATTTATATTAATGAGTAATTAATACTACTCTTAAACGCCTTCAAGGTGGTGTTTAAGAAATGTCTGGATGTGACACTTATGGGTCTGCTCTGGTTGCCGAGGTACTGACTGGTCAAAGGCTGGACTTGAGGATCTTGGAGATCTTTTGCAACCAAAATGATTCTGTGATTCTGTGGTTGTATAATATGAAATCACAGAGATTTCTGACTTTGCTTTGGGACAAGGACGGATGTCTGATGACACAAAGCTTGTTTTGTTGGAGGAATGTTTAAGGCCGGGCACAACTCTATAGAATTGTGAAGGCTGGAGAATACCTACTGAGTATTCAAGTACAACTATCAAATCCATACCAACCTTACCCACAGACAAGAGCTCTCTTCTGAATGAGGTCTGCATATTTCCTCAAAGTGGTGATACATAGTAGCTAATGCCATGACATCTGGAGCAGTTAAAGGATGCAAATGATCACTAGTTCAATGCTGATCTTGCCTGCTACCTGTGTTCACTCTTTTGTTTTATTGGTTTTTTTTTTTTGTTTGTTTGTTTGTTTTTCTTTTCCTCATTCTTTTTCTTTCAAACCTGGAACCACAGTACAGCACTGGGTACTGGGTCCCAGTGCTGGCTGGGACAGCAATATGTAGATAGAGTTTTCTGATTCCAGGAGCTCTATGCCGGCATCCACACCCCACTGGCTTTAGACTGCATGGCCTGCCTTTCAGCCTGACAATTTAGCCTGGGCATACAGCAAAAACTCAGCTGTGTCAGTACTCTGGCTTGGGGATATCTTTACAGTGCTCACAAGTATTATGTAGTCATGCTTTCAAATTTTCTACTCTGGCAAAGGACCAGGTGTGTACATTCTGCAGTGTACTTGCCTAGATCAGTTTTCATGCCTATATTTTCTTCACTTTGGTTTCTCATTGGACAAAAGGTGAGCTTCATAGAAGTTATTCCCATCTCTATTGGGGGAAGAAAAAATGATACCTCATCCAGTCTTATTTCAATTTTACATGGAAGTATGACCTTATCTGTAATCATATAATAACATAGCTTGCATACTTTACATTATTCTTCTTTTGAGGTATACAGAAAGCAAGAGATGCATTTTCAAAATGACTTGTTATAACTGTCAATTGTTTATGTAACTAATTGATCATTTATGTCTCTTGTGTCCTGCTGTACCATTCCAGCAATATTTTCAAGAAAAAATCCTACATGCTGATATGCCATACTTCAACACACATGGATATTTATTTTACAACAAAAATTCTTTGAAACAGAGAATTTCCAGTGCTGTTTCTGTGTCTGGAGGAAATCAAAGGGGAAAACTATACAAGACGGAGAATCAAAGACAACTGTTTTATGTAATATATAAAGGAAAAAAGTAACCTACAATGCTTTACAATTCCTCACAAACAACACTGAAAGCATATAAATGTTGAAGGTTATTGTATGCTATCATGGCAGATAGGAGATCAAAGAAGTAGAAAAAAGGATACATAGACAGGCAGTGTGCAAGCACTGCAAACAGAAGGCAGTATAATTAAACCAATCTCTATTAGCCATTGGTACTTTCTAGCTGTCACGTTTTGACAATGTTTACACATATGCTTGCATAATCACATACATATACAAAATCCTTTCATCAGGTCCAACAAGAAGCAACAAATACAGACTAAATACCACTTACAATTGCTCTGGGAATAATTATGATTATCTACCACACCACTTAAAAGAGAATAGTCAGTACCTGTGGAGTAAAGGGGTGACAGCAGAAGGAGGTGACCAGCAGTTAACCTCTGCAGAACAAAGAGAGAGGAGTGCCCTTAACAATTCCCATTACACTTACCACAGTGTAACAAGAAAGGTCAGAAGAGTCTTTTAAGGCATTATGAATAAAAAATCCTCTTGTCTTCCTGCTACATCAGTGGTGTCATAAAGAATTTTATTGTTGCTTACAATCCTTGCTGCTCTCATATCATTAGGTTATAACAGAAGAAACACTACTACTTTTAACTGTGTCAGTAAAGAAAGTTACCAATGTATTCGACAGCAGGACCCTCAACACTTCAGGAAAGGTAGCAGGAAAAGGCAATGCTGTTTGAAGCCCAAAATGTCAGAAAGACAAAAAAGATCTTTGGTCCTGCCAGCTCTTGCTGCTACTTCGCCTGCCAGAGAAAATGCTGAAGAGACAGATGTGTGTTCCTGAAGCTATTCCCTCCCTTTCACTATTACCCACTTTTTCCTCCTTGGTTAGCTCTCAGGCTCACTGGCCCAGCAGCCCCCTCTAGGCCTCTAACAGAACTAGAAATGAGCCTGCCTTTCTACAACATTCTGTGCTCTTGACTAGCCAGACCAAGGTCTTGTCCTTCTGCTGGAGAAGAGCCAGAGAAAGAGAAAAGCAGAGTCACCCAGCGTGACTTCTAAGTTCTAAGTAACTGATGCCTTTTGCAGACAAATTTAAAGAGAGAGAGGGAAAGACAGCTGGGAAGGGCAGTGTATATGGGAAGGATTTTAATAAAGATTCCATCTTAATAAAACCTTTTTTCAAAAACCTTTATTTTCTGCTTCTATTGTGACACATAATATAGGTGCCTATTTTTTAATTCATTATTTTATTGTTTTATGAGCTAGACATTTAAAAAGAAATTTCTTGCTTCAAAACTGGAATTGTTTGTTAGACTATATCATAAGTAAATAATTTACCTATACCTCAGAAAATAAGTAATACCTGGGAAAACAATAAGTTTCTGAGAGTTGGAAGCTAAATTAATTTCTGTCCCATTAGTGACTGTCATGCATGTTCACTGGATTGAGAAAAGATGAAGTTATATCATCTATGCCTTATGCAGCTAAACACAACTTTATAGCTGAACATTGCTTAGGTAGTTACCTAATTTACAACTAAACTTATTCTGCCTCATTTAATATATCTCTAAGCATGAGAAGGTAAAAAATAATTAGTCTATTGACTTTTGTTCAGTCCACTGTAATTGAGCTGAATTGTTTTGAAAAACTGAATTGTTTTGCCAGTGGAGGAATATGTAAAAGGTCAAAAATCAACTGTAATAGCTAGAAATGTTTCCAATATAGCATGTGTGGCAGACAGCTGCTCCTTAAAAAAAGATAGAAATTAGCCTGGTGTTCATAATACAAGATGCACATTATTTCTCATTAAAAAATCTAACATATGCATTTATTGAGTATTTACAGACCAAGTGCATGAAACAAATAGACCCTGGTACATATGTGACTAAAGTTGAAATTGTAGGTTTTTCTTAAATACAGAGCCAAGAATTTCTGAATTGTTTCTTAATTTAATTAATTTGGCTTCTAGGCTTCCATTATGACACTTAATTGTGGCACCTAATTGACATTTTAAACACCCAAACATGGGCTACAACCCAAATGAATGAGAAATTCTACCTTGTCAATATTCTCAAAAATGTGTGTACATCTATTTTGTTGTTTACGTTCAATGTGAGGTTTGTTAGGCACATATATTTGACTGAAGGGCTTAATCTCCCTTGCCACAATAATTAATAGTTTTGTATAAATGTGTACTCCAATATGCATGTGAGAGAAAAAACACTACCATAAAGATGAAGAAAAGCAAATCTGATTATAGGAATAATAATTGCTTAGAAGTAACATTATTAGAATGCAACACAGAAGGTCAAACGATAAAATGGAAGAGTGAGTGGAAATTGCATGTATTACACAGTTTATTTTTAGTAAACACCAACAAAATCCGTGAGAATACCATATCATCTTCTCTTCTGCATGGGACATACTTCTCATTAAAAAATAATCAGCATAAATAGAATCATAGGATCACAGAATGGTTTGAGTTGGGAGGGACTTTAAAGTACATGTAGATCCCACCACGAGCAGAGATACCACTAATTAGATCAGGTTGCTCAGAGCCCCATCCAGCCTGGCCTTGAACACTTCCAGGGATGGGACATCCACAACTTCTTTGGGCAACCTGTACCAATGCCTCACGACTCTCATGGCAGAGAATTTCCTTGTAACATCTAATATAAATCTCTTTCAGCTTGTTCTATCACTGTCTGTCCATGTGAAAAGCCACTCTCCATTGTTTTTTACAAGCTCCCTTTAAGTATTGGAAGGTTACAATAGTGCTCCCTGGGCTGAGCAACCCCAGCTCTCTCAGCTTTTCTCCAGAGAGGAGCTTCTTCAGCCCTCAGGTCAGCTTTTTGGCACTTCTCTGGATTTGCTCCAACAGATCCATATCTTTCCTTTGCTGAAGACCTCAGGGCAGGATGCAACACTTGCAGGTGGGGTCTCAGAAGAGCAGGGTAGAGAGACAGAATCACCTTCCTCAACCTGCTGACTATTCCTTTGAATACATCCTATAGGTTTTTAGGAAGAATTTGGGGGAACTAGTTTGTTGTGATAATTCCTCAGTGAACTACAGTGGTCACCAGCTGTATGTTTTCCAGGGGAAACTATCCCAGCTTAGATAAGCAGTACTGAGCTTGTCAGGAGTTTAAGCCTGTTATCTCAGAAACATTCAAGGTTAGATCTAGGTGTATCTTTCACATATATGAAAAAATGTGCTGCATTAGAGTGCAGTAACTTTTATGGTCATTTTATTACCATACTTTCATATTTCATTTTGGGAGATGTAGGAGAAAGAAGTGTTTAAACTGGGAAATATTAGTTTAGGGACAAGAACTGAAACTGCCTGGGCAGAATTCAGCATAGCTGTCATACCTGAATCAAAAGATTTCCTTTATAGTCAATAGAGAGGGTCTCTCAAGGTACACACCAGCTCACTGGTTTCAAATACAGTCTTCAGGATATGAATCTTAGCAAGTACAGCAAAAATAGAAAAATTGCAGAAATGGTAGCAAACCTACAGGGGGAAAGAGTGACTTGATTACAACAACATAAACAACTCAGGAGAAAAAAGTTATGAACTTTAAATGTTCCTCCTGATTCCCCTTTTAACTTCCACAGGCCTCACTGCTGCGACAGAAATCCAAGAACATTTAGCCCTGCCTTTGTCCCTGCAGTTTAAAACACAGAACATTAAAACAGGTATTTAAGGAATCGTGGTCTACATGCACATTGAGTTATACTACTACAAGATTTCAGAATCTTTAGCAGCAGCAAATATTTTTAGACACTTGACTTGTACATTTGTAACTTAAAAACAGAAAAAAAAAAGAGGTTCTGCCAAATCAAAATAATTCCTTCTTTTCATTTAATGATAGAAAATTGTGACATATATACCAAAAGCTTAAGCTTACTATAATGTGAAATTCTTGTCAAGAATTTGAACATAATTTTTACAATTCTTGTAATTTCTTGATTTTTTTTTTCTATTAAAATAAGCCCAAACACAAGATTCAAGTTTCTTGGTATTTCTTCTGTGCAGTTACCTTAGTTCAGTAAGGGCAGGTATTTTTGGAGAATCATACTTCTTCCTGTCACTACAGCTAATGAGGCACAGGAAACCATTGACTGTTGCTTGATCATGCATACAGAACAAGCAACTGTTAGGAAGCACATTCTTCTTCTGAGATGAAGCCATCTGCAGCCAATTCCAGCAGGTTTTTCTATAGGGCTGAAAATGCACAATAAGAATTCAGATTGTTTATACTTTTCACATCCTTTTAGCAGAGCTTAAGCCAGTACAATTGGGAAAATCAAGATAAACACAGACAGATGTCTAATTTCCTAGGTAGTCTTTCCACGTATTGTGCTTACATTCTTTTGAACATCTAAGATATTGTTAAAAAAACCCAACCACCCAGAAATTAAACTGGAAGACTTTATGAAATCCTGTACATCAGCATGAGAGGCAAGATCCACATCTGCCAACACTTGATTTTAATTATTTGTTTGATAGATATTCCTAGACAAACAGACTCAGTCACTACCGGATGTAGCATGTCTGTATTAATAATCTGTGATAATTGACTCTTCCTTTTGCCAATTACCACACATCCAAACTGAATGTCCTTCCTTCTCTCTCTGTCTTTAAATTCACTAGAAGGTTAGAGAATTATAAACTGAAAGATTGGGAAGCATAAAGAATGTCATTACAATGTGATTGCAATCAAGATTAGGTGTCAGTGTTTATCTGTTTTGAGAAAGCAGAAACAACCAACCTGAGAATTTTCTTGTCTTTAAACAGCACTGTTGGCTGTTCCTCTACACTATTCACCCTTTTAATAGGCTAGAAGCACCCCAACATTTGTAAAAACAAATTAAAACAAAAAAATGTGACTGAAAATCATATAGGTATTTTCCCAAAATTTGAGATGAAAGGAAAAACAGAGCAATTTATTAATGCATTCTGTGAATGTTTAACATTCAGTTTATTTGAGATAGTATTTTGGTTAGTATTTTCTGATATTGGTAATTAGCATGTAATACTAATTTATAAATCTGGCTTTAATTATAGCATTCCAGCTAAAGAAATTGAATTTGCAAAGGCTAACCAGCACAAAGGCTCAATTATCAGCTGATTATAATAATTCAGCAGTGTGACAAGCGAGTTGTCATAAATCCAGTTGTTGTGAGGAAAATAAATGCAGCAAATAATACCAAACATAAATTATTTCAGTCAGTGCAGGAAAAAATAGATCTTTATTTTGGAAGTCAAATAAACTAAATGCAAGTGCTTTAAGATAAACAGAATTTACGGGGTAAGATATTTTTATAATAAAATATGCACTTTTCAACATTCCTGGCTGTTTCTTTTCCCTAATTTAGATGGACAAACCCCGGTTTTTATTTGGTAAATTAATAGTAAAACATTTCATTTTCATCACAACACAGGTACACTTACTATCAATTTAACTGCTATGTAAATATTGTCACCTGAGCAGACATCTTATTTTTGAAATGTGTTGTGATTACAGAGGTGTGCTGAAACAGATACTTTTCACTCCCAGCTCTAGTCAGATTTTGGACTAGAGTTCAACCATCTAATTTTGGATACTTAACTGAAATATTCCACTTAGCAACACAGTATATTTGGATTCTTCTAATGGTCAGTGAAAGGTGATCTCAGACCTTTGCAAGGCAAGTCAGGATTTTATTTTGTCTAATTGCCCACTAGGGGTGCAAATTTTTGTCTTCACAAGTCAGGGAGATTTTCTTTTAAGGTGGCTCAAGTAACTGTCTAACTCAAGCTCTTCTGTGTTCGTATGGCCAAGCCACTCAGGTCTTCTGCTGCAGACAAAACCCAGGAGAAATGCTCTATACTCTGTCAGAGAGACTGAACAATACTGTACAGTTTGTGAAGGGGGTTAGTCAAGGGTTGGGGTGCTAGTGCTAAATGTGCAGAAAATGAGACTGCACATGGTATGCACTGGCAAGCAAGGCCCCAGACTTAAACAATACAGAGAACAAGACCAAGCACTGATAGGGAAGCTCCACTCCATCTCTTACACCTGTTTCCCTGACTATCACGTTTAATTGTTAATGATAAACTATTGACCATTGCAAACCTGTGAACAACAGCTCAGATCTGAAATGGACTGGGACACAGACCCTCCATACCAGAATTTTTAAGAGCTTCTTTCAGGCTGAAATCCAGACTCCTAAACTTTTTATTTGTTTAAGGCCTTCAGGCCTTCTTTCAACATTCCATTTGCAGCTGAGGAAGAGATGTCCTATTCATGATCACTCAGGTGTTCAGAGGGAACCTGAGTCTTCTCTTCCTGATGAAATGTTAACCATCACAACTATATTCTGTAATACCTGAATGTACACGTTAGCCAAAATTTAGATAACTCATATTTTGGTAGGAACAGAAATATTGTTCCATTTTTTTGTTGGGATTTTCTTGTGTGGCTCTTTTTTATTTTAAACGGAATGTACTTCCAACCGGAAGGTTGTACTAGCTTGAAAGCAAACCAATGGGAGATTCCAAGACAGAAATACAATTGAACAGGAAATTTAAATTAAATGCAATAATAGAGAAATACTGACTGAGTCAGAATACAACCTGACACCCTGTTGGTCAGGGTGATGGTAATAGTCTGATTAAATGGTGGCTGCAGTCCTGGAGTGGCAGATGTGGATCTGTTGAAGGAGTGATTTTGCAAAAGGGTGTGATCAGGCTCTGAAGATCCAGTAGTGCTTATGGAGCTCTTGTCCTCTGGGAATCCAATGAACAAGACTGACTTTGATGTTCCAATTCTGAGATTATACCCAGGTAGGATTGCTTGGTTGCTCCCTCTGGGCAGAGCATCTCACAATGGGATGATGTAATTTTATCCGTGATGCAGTGAGGCTCAATGGCCTGTTAGCAGAAGATATCCCCTGGAATAACCAGGGATGTGTCATGGAGGAGATAAGGAACAGTGCCCCACCTGGTTTTAACAGCTTATGAAGATGGTGATAGAATACATACTTTTGGTACATCTTGTATAGTAACCTAAGATAAAGATTTTGATATTCATTAATGCAAAACTCATTTTACTCTTCTGGCTAGGGTATTTTTGGAGTTGGAGATTTTTAATTTGGACCTCCTACAGCTGATACAAGTACTGTCAACCCCTTCATGCATAAATTGATGTGGTCTGATCATATTTACTGTATTAGCTGACTTGCATTTATAACTCGGCTTTAGTGCTGAGCAGCTCAGCTTTGTCAGGATTTATGTATACATGCCTAGGAGAAGAAATAAGAAATAATATACTACTAATATGCAAATATTTTAAGTAGCCAACTCATAATACTATTTATGCTAGCAGTTATTGGGATGTCCAGGAACCCTAGTAGGGATCATGTATGAGAAACATTTCTTAAAGGTATATGGTTTAAGATTCAACCAACAGTGTTTCATGGGTAAGCTTGTCTCTGTGCTTCAGTCAGGTCTTTACTACAAGTCTTATTAGTCACAGTGCTAACTTGGAGATAATCAGCTCCATACAGTGGACTTGCGTCTACCTACTGCAACTTACATAACTGGTATTTTCAATAGAAGATTACATGAAACATCAGTATATCTGTCCTTAATCTTTTGATGAAATACCAGCTAGTGTTATTTCTTTTATTTACAGAAAACAAAGTCAGTAGTGATGCTTCTCATTTGAGAAGTGAAAATATGCAGCAGTGTTTCCCAAAATGCTAGGCCTTGATTTGTCCAGGTCAGACACAGATTGAGGCCATCCAGCTCCAGGCCCATTCATCCCAGAAGTGTTTTTTGCCTCCAGAAAACAGGAGCTTTGCAGGCAACAGCACATCCTATATGGAGCTGGGATATGGCTGTACTCAGAAGCACTGCTTACCTAATAACTGCTACTGAGACTGACATTTAATCAGTTTTTGTAGTAGAAATAAGGAATTACAACAGTTTCTCTTAAATCCTGTCTAATTCCATGGCATGATTTTTCTCTCTCTATCACTTTTTAGATGTAATTGTTGCAAGAAATTAAATTTTTTCTGGTAAAGAATGTATGTTCTCAAATGAATTATGAGCAAGATATTTGTCAGAAACTCTTATAATACTCTGAAATAATGAAAAAAGAAAGTCATACTAAACCATTTGGAAAAAATGCAATGTCTCTTTTATCCTTATAATTGAACTACTTTGAGATAAAGTTATGGTTGATGATGAATCACTGTCTATTCAATTTAAAAGATTTCCTAGCAAGTTTCTAATTTTGAAATGACCTTACATGAAGTACTTTTACATTTCAGTGTTTCATATGAAGAATTTTCTAGTTTTAAACTGTATCTTTGTATTTGTTAAAATTGTAGACATATACAATATACCAAATATGACAATAGATTTTACTTTACAAATTTTTCTGTCTAAATGAGAATAAATGGAGGCCCCTGAAAGCCGAGGAAACTCACATGTTAAGAGCTCTGCAGAGACACAAATTCTGTAATTTATGAAAAACTATTTTCTATTAAGATCCAGCAAAAATTCAATAGTATCACAGTAAACAAATCACTGAATGATAACCACTTTGTCTCTTACTGAGCAGTGGTATGTTCTCTGCTTCACAGTCCCAATGACATCAGAAAATATATTTTGTTAAAAGAAATCCAACGAATTGAAAAGAGTGTAACTCTTGTCTACTGTGTCTTTTGATTGTTTATTTGGTTAGTCTCACCCAGCACCAAAGCATATCCTCTTTACTCCATATTTAATTTACTAAAAATAACAACATTAATCTTCTTTTGTCTTAGCACAAAATTTTCTTATTTTCTTTAGCTAGAAATTGCTACCAGGTGCTGGATGTGGCAAAATAGCATACTCACACTCTCCGATAATAAAATTTAAATGAACTTCTGAAACATTTGGTATAACATTGTTAGCAAAACTTACTTGGTGTAAATCAGATTAGCTATTTCACTGCCATTGAAGCAAAACAAACAAATCAATAAACAAAAAAAATAAATTATGAATTTCTAACACTCTTCACAAAGCACCATATCTCTCTTTTAATCTGAATTTTCTCAACTTGTCCATCCCAGATATTAATTATTGGATTGACTTAAAACTTTGTCCTTCAGATTTTGGAGTCCCTTATCAGAGCCGGTTCTGAGTTTACTGTGTTACTGACTCAGATGAATACATCTTCTTCCTTAATGGAGGAAATGACCTGAACTCCAAGTTGTTCATATTACAGATAAGCAGATTTAGTAGCCCTTCTTTATTTCTAGTTACTCAGATATTTTTGGTAGCTTAGCCCAACACCATCCAATTTATAAGACAGTCATTTCATAAGATGACACAGATTGTATTTGATTTAGTGCTTATCTTTCATTTTGAATAGCAGTGAGCAAATCTATGTCACTGATGAAAAAGAAAGCCTCCAGGTCAAACTCATTTCTGCTGCACATAGTAGCTACACCCAGAATTCAAATTGTACCCTGCCACTTCAGACAGACCAGATGGAGATTTCAGTATTTGTGGGACTGATGGGAAGAAATACACCATTGCTTCTATGAACAATTGAGATTGTTTAACTTCTCAGTTGTACCATCTCTAATTGCATGTACTTTCTCATGGAATGTATAGTAGAAAAGAAAGAGTTTTAAGACCTCAGAAAGAAATCTGAGACATGAACTCTCACTTGATATAAGATGCATGTTTTAGATTAAGCACAAGAGAATATTTAGATCTTCCTCTGATGAATAACTTAAGATTTTCACTTTTGCTTCTTTATATTTGTATTGAACAAGAAAAGTGTTGTACTGGCTAAAATCCAAGTTTTAAGCTTTTTTTTTTTAATCTAGTGAAAATAGTTTTTTAAATAAATCAATATTTCTTTTATTCTACTTTGATGCTGCTAGTAATATGGAAGCACTGTTGGGGGATCAGCAGTACAGAAAGAGGAATTTCTGTAATGATCAATGAAGGGTGAGTAATAATATATTTTGAGATATGGAAAGATTTTACCAAAATTCACAACTCAGTAACAAGTTGCAGTGATTAAGGTTACAGGTTTTCCCCTCCTACTACTTCCTTCTTTTACCTTAAGTACCTTTTGGTTTGGTTTTATTTTTTGCTCTTATCCAGGAATATCGCTTTTTATGCTGCATGCTGTGCAAAATTTCTCTCAGTCAAATTGTGCTTTAAAATTCAGCATTTAGTTCCTCTTCTGTACATAAAAGTACTAAATTCATAATATTACAGCCTCAGTTCCCTATTTTCTATGCTGTACCTTTTCACTGGTTCAAGTTCAAAACATAATCAAGCCAAATGGGCATGCTGAATAAGGTGAGGAGGCACACAGCATTTCAAATATCATCGTATATTGGTATTTGTTACCACATCCTAGGGCACCTAAGTTGGAAACGGAAGGAGTTTATGCGTCTGGATTTGACAAATAAATAGAAATAAATTCTGCCAGGAAAATCTTGACATAGTGAAATACCAGAAAGCCTTCAAAACCAGGTAACCTCATTTGCAAGATATTTTGAGTACCTTGTGTTGTAACCAGTGACTACATAAAAGATAACATGCAACAAATAAGGACAAAACAAGGACAAATAAGAACATTGGCATAATTTGATTGAAATTAACTTCTAAGATGAGGAAGGAAATCTGTAGAGGACTCTGTAATGAAATCAAATCCACAGACAGTGATTTTACAATTAAGGGATACTTTCTGCTTAGGATAAAGAAAGGCGACAGAAAGTAGAGGCTGACTTAGCAGTACAAGATGTTTATTTAATAACTCCTTTAACAAGTTATTTATATCGGCCAATATATATCGCCATAGCAACTTCATGAAAAAGCGAAATTAGGATTTTCCTTCTTCACATAGAAAGCTAAGAATTATCAGGTATATTTATGTTTTGGAGAGGCAAATTAATTTTTATTCATCTGTTGCCACCCAGTTTATATCTTAGCAGTGAAAGGTAATGATTCAAATGCGGTGCATCAGCAAAGATCAGAATGTGGACATGTTGGTTAAATGCAGAATACTTCATTCTCAAGGGCCTTGAGGGAAAGCCATATGAGGAGTATCTGAGGTCACTAAGTTTATTCAGCCTGTAGAAGGGGAAACTGAAGAGAGACCTCACCCAGTGACAACTTCCTCTTAAGGATGAGAGGAGAAGTAGACACTGATCTTCTCTGTGCGACCAGTGACAGGAGCCAAGGGAATGGTCTGAAGTTGTGTCAGGGGAGGTTTAGGTTGGTTATTAGTAGAAGATTCTTCACCCAGAGGGTGTCTGGGCACTGAACAGGCTCCACGTGGCAGTGGTCACAGCAGCAGCCTGGCAGAGTTCAAGAAGCATTTGGACAATGCTCTTTGGCACATGGTGTGACCCTTGGGGTGTCCTGTGAAGGGCCAGGAGTTGGAGTCAATGACCTTTGTGGGACCCTTCTATTCAGCATATTCTATGATTTATGATTCTTTGATAACTGTCATGGCAAAGCTACTTATCAAAACAGATGTGGGAGTATTGTGTGGTTCTCTAGTCTGTAAGACGGGAAAATACTTTCATATAATTCTGCTTTCCTGGTATTGCTACCAGAAGACTTTTGAAACTTTTGGGGTTTTTTTGGTTGGTTGACTTGTTATTGTAGTCTAGGTTTTGTGTGTCAGTGAACGTGAATCTGTGTGTGCATGCAGTTTTTTTCTGATGCACAAATTTATGTCACTCTTTCACGGATTAAAGCCAAGTGCTACACAGTAATTCAAATGAAATTTTCTTGATGTTAAGGGCTTTTATATGCCTTAGTGGAAGGTTTCTTACCAGCATAATTTTAGAAATACATGTTAAGAAAAATTCCCTGTTACTCATAAGCATGATATCCAATTCTGAAATAGGCTTCACTCATTCAGACTAGTGAAGCATGACAGTAATCCACCAAATGCAGAGGTACTTATTTCCTACCAGATACTAGCTATATTTTAGAGATAATTATTTGTGTTATTGTCATTGTGACAGTGAAATTATTTTCTGTAAATGCACAAAATGTAGAACCATAGAAAGACTTAAATCAGATTTACAGAAACTTTTTACTTTATATAATTGCCATCTCATGATTTGGAAAATAAAATGAAAAAAACTCTCAAACACTCTCTCTCCTTTTCACCATACTAATATTTTATATTTCTTTCCGTGTGCTTATGTATTTATAGATGTAATGCTTTAAATTTCATGGCTGGTACAAGACCGCCATCTACAGGCTATACAAGAAAAAAATGTTTTAAAAGGCTAGACACGGACTCATTTGAAATACAGTTTTTAAAGAAAATTCTGGCTTTTCTTTCCCCAAGTGTGTTTTTTGCTGATCTCTCCTGCGGCCTCTAAGAAAGATTTTTGTACTTGATATTTGCACTGGAATAATTGTGTTTAGCGTTTTATTACACACAAATCCATGTCAGCAAGTCTTAAATTCACCTTTCTTACAGGTTCATTTTATGCCTTCCTGCATAGAAAAAGTGTTTCTTCAAAAAATATCTTGAAATCCCATTTTCGTGCAATAGGAAAAAATTGGATACGAGTTGCTGATTATCAAAATATACTAAAAATTAAACAAAGCATTTAAAATTATAGAGGTAATCAAATAATGTGATGTTTCTTTTAGACTTATATGTTTATTCAAAAAGTTCAGGTCTTTAGACACAGATATCATAAGTATTTGACTTCTAAGCATTTATATACTATACCTGTATTTGACAGATATTTTTATACAACGAATATTCTTTGGGTTTGTCCATCATAAATCCAAGCAGTGACCAATATGTTCTATTTTTTTTGTTAAAAATTACCACCCCAAAACTTCTTCAGCTTGCATTTACTTTATTATATATACTTTGAATATTATTCATTCATTAAAAAAAAAAAAATAAAATAAAGAACAAAAACCAAACAACTCAACTGTCGGAGACTGAAATGTTATAATTTATGGCTTAAACATGTTATAGCAAGACTGTATAACAGAAGCTGAAGACCACCACATGCTGAATGGAGCCCTGCCTAAGGCCCTGCACTGCTCATTGTTGGGGATAAGATAAAATGACTGAGGTCTGGGCTGGGGGAAGAAGAATCCATTCACAGAGGGATCAAGCTTAGAACCTTCAGGGTGGAGACCACAACTCCAGGGATATCAGCTGCCAGGCTCGCACAGACCCTCACACCAAAGAGTGAAAGAGTGGGGGGAGGAAGAGAGGTTTTGGGTATGTGGTATAAAAGCCTCTGGTCCGAGGCAGTGGATGCCCATCCTCTGCTGTGCAAAGGAGCCCAAGCTGCAGGGGTCCCTTCACCTGGGGAAAAGCTTATCAGCAGCAGAGGGGGTGACATGGTCCATCAAAGCCCCCTCCCCTCACCAAAGGGGTCCCTAGACCCTGCACCAGAGCACTGAAGATGATGCAGCAGATCCTGAGTGTTGCAAGGGACAGTGTCAAACTGGGCCCCTGCAAGGGAGGCACCTGGGTGCTCCCACCTGGCCCAATTGTATGTTAATCCACAGAATTCTATATTTTTCGGTGTGGTAGCAGCAATGGGGGATTCTCACCACCAGGAAGAGCAGATAGAGCAGAGCAACGAGACGTTGTTGGGACCCTCGGGTGGGTGATTTGCTTCCACCTAACCCCCATCACTCTCCCTGTCCCCTCACCACCACCCCCACTTCTTTTTCCATTTCTTTCTATCTTTCTTTTCTCTTTCTTTCTCATTGCCTCCTTTAATATTAAATAAAATATATCAAGTCTTTTTATGGCACCAACATCTAACCTCTTTGGTTTCAGTCAAGTTTTGGGGTATATTTCGAACCTTTCTGGGTTCGAACCGTTTTATTCACAGAGACTTGGTTTTCTCTGCTCTTCTGTGTTTAAAGCAGTTTGTAACATCAACCAAAACCATGAAATGCATAACCTGAATAAACTCTACCATTGCATTAGACCATAGATTATATTTGCTTGCAAAACTCCTGCTGGAAGCACTGAGAGCTTTGCATAAAAAAATGCTTGCAGGTCTGTGCACAGTAATCAGCTACAAACTTCTAATAGGGAAATTTTTCTGTCCTAATACTAACTACATTTAAGCTGAGTAATAACAAGTTAATCAAAAACAGATTGTTTTGTGTTTTTATTTTTAATTATTAGAAAGATAAGAAAAATATTGTGGGATACATAATAATTTTTATGGCTGCTGTAATACATATGTTATGGAATACACATGGTGTGTTGGGAGAACTGAGTCTGTTCACCCTAAAGAAAAAAAGGCAAAGACAGACTCTAATTGCTTTCTTCAATTATCTGTGGTGAAATTTTAAAGAAAACGCAGCTAGGCTCTTGATTGTATTATACAACAAAAGAAGAGACATTTGGCACAACTTACAGGAACGGATGTTTTATGGAGAGAAAAATGGGGGGGGGAATCAATGAGGGTTGAGAAGCACTGGAAGAGGTGCATCAAAGATGTTGCAGAGGTGCTAAAACGTGACTGGACCTTTTACAATCTGATCTAACCTCAAAGCTGACCCTGATTTGAAAGCAATAGAAGATTTCCAGAAGTACTAGAAATTTAGTAGCTTAAATTTTTCATAAACCTTAGGATTTTTGTGAAAATTTTCCCATAAAATTTTCCCACTAAATTGATGTTGATTTCTCTGAGGTTTGGATCAGGCAGTTACAGAGCAGATGATAATGTAGTCACACCTGCGACTATCAAGAATAGAGGAAAAGCGCAAACTCAGTGCTAAACAGAAATCCATTTTTGCCTTGTGGAGTTAATTAGCAATTGATTTAAACTAGCTGTAAACACATATTTGCTGTTAATGATTCTGAACAGTGTCCTTTAGGGATCAGGTGTGAAGATATGAGTTTAAAAAACCCCTCACAACTAAGAAAAATGCTAACACCATAATTTTAAATTCTTCTTGACTCATACTTTGAATCTTTTAATGATAATATATTATACACACAAGAAAACAAGTAAACAAAAGTAGGACCTAAAGTTATCTAAGTTCACTAAATGGCATTGTGACATCAATTCATAGTGCAATTTAGTAGTAAACACTGGGGGTAAACTGACAAGTTTAATTGATTTTACTAAGTAAAAATACAAGAAATGTATTTGCTGCTGAGACATGCTGGCATATGAATGCACATGGCTTCAAAATGGAATTGCAACAAGAAAGCAGTTATAACAGGACTAGAGCTTCCCAAATATTGTTGGGTTTATTATACGAAAGGTACAATGCGAGTTAAAGACAACAGAAAGTGAGAAGACAAAAAAAAAAAAAAAAAGTCAATACAGTTTTAACCCTCAGAAAAGAAAAAAGTCATTGTGTTAAAGGTAACAAAAATATTTGAAGACTTTTGTGTTTTGTTTAAATGCCGCTCTGCAGAAAAGGAGATTACCCTGTGAATCTCTTTTACTGCACAATAAGTTTATTTAAAAAAAAAAAATCAATGCTTTAGGAAGCCTTGACCAAAATGTGAGTAGGGAGGTGAGAGGCACAGGAGAATGTAACTGTGAGTTCATTATTACTTCACAGGTCAGAAAGAGAATCTTGCAGAATGTCCAGTCTCTAGGTTTCTAGCCACAATTTTTACCAAAGGTATGGAAAAACATGAAGTCGGCTCAAATAACGCCCCTGTAATCAATTTAATAACAAAATCAGAAGCTTGCTTGACTGAAACTGCTCTTTGTTTAGAATAGTTACTACACTTAATGCAATTTTTGTAAAAGAAAACTGTTATGATTCTTTATTTTTATTTCAAATATATGAACTTTAGTTCTAGAAATATTTTCACAAAAAAAAAAGTGAAAATACTCTATCTTACTACCAAATTTGTAGTTCAGGCTGTGTATAAACTAATGCTAGACAACATGATTGAAATAGGCAGTACATGCTAGATTTATATTGTTCAGATACAATCTGCTAAAATTGTGTAGATGCTGAATAATCTGAAAGAACCTATAGAGCTTTCCAACTACAACATTCTTATGGTATTATCTTGAATTATATTAAGCAGTAGTGAGTATATGTTTCAAGTGCTACAATTTGTTCAAATATATAAATGTAGAATTAAGGACTTGGAGGAAACTCTTAAAAATGGATGCTGCAGACAGGGCCTCATGCCATTTAGGTTTCAGCTCCTCTATATTGCCGCTGCTAAAGTCAATGCAGCAATCACAGAATCTCATGTAACAGCTGTTGTTGGAAGGAATCTCTGGGAATCATCTAATCCAACTGTCCTGCTCAGAGGAGAGTCAGCTAGAAGAGGTCACTCAGGAAAATGACAGTGTCCAGTCAGGTTTCAGACATTTCCCAGAACCGTAACTCCTGACCATTTCCAGATTCAAAAAATTAAAAAAAAAAAAAAAAAGGAAATAAAAGGTTTTTTTCAATTAAGTGGATTTTTACGTATCACAAATTGGGCCCATTGTCACTTATCCTCTCAGTGGGCACAACTGTGGAGCATCAAGTGCATCTTCTTTGCTACCTCCCATCAGGTATTTATATAGATTATATGCTCCCTGACATTTTGTTAAGACTCCATTATTAAAATTCTTAGAAAGATGCCTCTGCCTGAATTTAGGTGTAAATGATACCATTTGACAAATTCAAAATACATATTTTTATTTAACAGGAGATAATCACCACTCACTCCTTGGATCCCACAACAAGACTTGATTGTTGTAATTTTGATTTCTGTTGGTCGAAGTGATGGCCACTGTCTTGAATCATCAGGAGTGAGAGAAGCCTATGAAACAAAAATTCCATAAGTTATATACACTCAGGTTCAAGTGAAAACACCCAGGTAGCTAGCATGGGACCAGGGGTTTCACACGGAATGATATAATGCGGTGGATCACAGGATATTTAAGTAGTCTTTGACACCTTCTAAGACATTGCAGCTGCCTATAAAGTCAGCACAGGTGAGTCAGGTATGCCCCTTCCTGGCCCATCAGCAGGGATGGATGCTTTGAGGTTACCAGATGTCAATATCCCCGTACTTCCCAGAAGGGGAGTTACCACCACTTAGTGACGTGAGAAAGGATAAAGAGATGGTACCACTTCCTTGAATGATTTGTCTCTTTCCTTGTCTTGTTCAACACCAGCAGTAGCCTGACGTGTCAAGTGTGCTTCCCCTCTGAGCCATTAGCATTCCAGTCTCTCTTTCAGTGTCAGCTGTGGATACATTCTTCTCCCCACACCTGGGATAACTGGACAATAGTACCACCTTTTTCTTATCTCAAGTTCCTATCACAGTCTCAATTCCAGTTAGGCATATTTGGGAAGGACTTGGTAGTTGAAGAGGAGCAGCTGCTTCTTTTCAGTTTGCTGCAGTGGACAAAGGTCCACCCAAGATAATGTTTATGCTATTGAACACATCAGCCTCTCACAGCTCTCACAGAAGGCTATTTGTCTTCTGTGCTGTAACAGTGCATAGTCCAAAAAAATCCGTGTTCATTTTGAGCTGACAAATGTGTGGAAATGTCAACAAATTTAATTTCATTCCTCCCCCTCCCCCGAAAAAAATTTTATCCTATTTTATCCTATTGGCTGTTTCTATGCTGACATATGTGCTACAGCCTGTGATTTAAACTGAATTCATATCCTAAAAACCTTTGCTCATAAAAACATATTGGTATGTATGTGGGTTATTTTGAATCTAGAAGTACAGCATCAATGAATATCATTATAGTTCAACCACTCTGAAAAACAACACAGAAGTTCACAAGGTCCATTCAGTTAAACCTGTTTGAGTGTAGTTCACTCTGCTGGAAGAGCTATCAAAAGTACTTTACAGTATTTTAGTTTCATTTAATTCACTAATGCAATTGGCCTTTCTGTATTTAGGTACATTTTACCTGCTGAGAAAATATCTGTGCAATATACTTAGTAGAAATCTAATTTACAATAGAAATATTCCATTTAGATAATTGTTACATATTTAAGCAAGTTTTGCATCAGTTTAAATTAATTACACAGCACAATAAGATCTAAATTTGCAAATGAAGGAACTCTCATACTGCCTAAATATTCTCGATTTCTATATAAATATGTTTTCTTCTACAAAACAAGAGTAGGCAAGTTGTGTGTCATGTTCTCCTAGTTTTGACCTCTTTCTGCTACTTTAATAAACTGCAGTGGAACTAATCTGAAGGAGATGTACTACAGTAAAATAGAATAAAACAACATCTGCTATAGAAATATCCATCACCAGCCCCATATTCTCAAAGCCTTCTTCAAGCTGGTAATAAGGAGATATAAATGACTTCACTCTGCCAATTTCTAGTTGTGCAGCCAGTGTGAAATACAGAGATTATAAAATGTTCCTCTGTCACATATTTTGGTGGTGATTGGACTATCCAGGGAAATATGGGATTTTATTCTTGGTACTTTAAGATAATAACAATAACTGTAAAACTAATATTGTTCTTTTCTATAATTGCTGCTATTCATCATATGGTGTGAGAAGCTCAGGAACAAATATGCACTGCTTCGTTTCATTGTAGCCTTCTGGATAAAACTATTATATTATTACTGACTCTTTCTTACTTAAAGAATTATTCAAGGAAAATATATAATAATGATTGCTTATACTTAAAGACAGACTTATGAAAATTAGATCTTTTTAATAGTGTCATGCCTTACAGCAGTCTTTCTAGCCACCCTTTGAACACAAAGACATTGTACTGAAACTGCCAGTATTGTCAGTGACATATACCCTGTAGTTAATATATTGAGGTAATGTAGTGCATTGATGCCTTGCCTAGATAACTTGCATTCCACAATCAATCTTGAAAAGTCAAAGACAAGTTACACTCAAATTTCAAAATTTAAAAAATTTTAATGAGTGATGCTTTATAGTGGCTTGGAAGCTACGGCTTCATTATACTCAATTTTCCCCACATTTACCACTTAGATGAAATTTGTCAGACCGTCTATATATATGAATTTGTAATTGTTTCCAAACCATTAGCCAAATTATTTCTTTCTGAATAGAATGATTTCTTTCCCCAGTGAAATAAAATCTTACTCTTGTAATCAAAGTGTAATTTTTTTTTTATCTTCATTAATGTTTCAAAGCAGCTAATTAAGGGTTAATGAGTGATATTTTGGTGTGTGGGGAAAGCCAAATGTATATTTGAGAAAAATTAAAAGGAAACATTGGAGCACATTTATTTTAATTTAATTCTATCTCATGAAATTAATTAGATGACACTGCACAAGTTGTTTTTTAAATTAAAAAGAGCAAATAAACCAGTCACATATCCAAGTTGTGGACATGTGTCTACTATAAGGCCCTTTTTAACATGCTGAGGGAAAATCATCAGGCTTTACACAGCACTTAAGTCATTAAGAGGCAGCTAATGATTTATAACGTCACAGATAGAACTCATCTAATGTTATATATATAGATATATATACATAAATATGTATGTATCTTCAGCTGAGATATTCATTATTGGTTTCCAATCTTTTACATGGAAACAAATAAGGCTTTGAAAGACAGGATTTATCCTAAGGTTGGCATCTAAAATAATAAAGTCATAGAATGATTTGTATTGGAAGGGTCCTTTAAAGGTCATACTGTGACCAGGGAGAGCAGAACAGAAAGAGGCAACAGGATAGTTGCCTGCAGATACATAACTATTTTTACTTCTAAATTTTTCAGTCACTAAAATGTAGCTCTGAAATTTCTACTAGATTTCATAACACTATTGTTTCTAATGCATATAATGGTAAAAATTAAGTAAAGGGTCCTAACAGGAGGAGTATTCACATTCCACAGGTTGAAGCTGGATGGTACAATCCACAGTAGATAAAACTAAAATATAAATCTTATACACTGATTTAGGTCAACTGTGAGGGCTGAAAAGCACAAGAAAAAAAGAAATTGCTTTGCAGCAGGAGTCTCACTTCAAAAGCAAGTCTGTTTGGACTTATTTGGGAAATAAATTAGATCTCTATGTCTTTATGCTGTGGTGTGGTTATGGTGATAAATGGAAGCTGGGATAATACTTTACTATTTCACTTATGTCTATTTTAATTCAATAAAATATAACTGAGAAAGTAGGTAGATAGGCTGTTTCCTCTTTCTCCTCTTCAAAACTTTAGAAACTCACAAAATGCACATGAAATTCCAGAAGCCATGTAACTATTCTGAGAATTTCCCTCTTTTTTCGTCTAACAGCACAAGAGAAATTGTCAAAAATAGGGCTGCCAAATTTTTCCATCCAAAACTCTTCAATTACATTCAGTAGGTTCTGCAAAAGAAAAGAAACATCCAGAAATAAAGGGAATGTTACTATTTTCTTGTTTTGATCAAGAAAAATAAGACTATTATATAAATTGTTTGCTGTCATCATATTTTCATGCGAAAATTATTTCCTCTGAGATTTTTTAATATTTATAGAAAGAAGACCCAAGCAAATAAACCACTGCTATCTCAATCTTTCAATGTTTTCTTGATAATTAAAAAGACATGAGAATATGACTTTACATGTGGCATTTGTGCTGCTCTTTGTGCGTCAGTAAACAAAGCCGCATAAAAGAAGTCATTCCCATTTTGTGTTTTCAAGACTGAATTTCTTTCTTTCTTCCTAAATCTGTGGGGAGGAAGGAAGGAAGCCACTGCTCCTCAGAAGGACAGAGAAACAAAGGAGTTCAATGAATGAGTTGCTGGGGAGAAAAAAAATATTTTAAAAAGGAGCGTCCAGCTTGCTTTTAAAGAACATGGCTGAAAATCTGGATCAGAAAATATGGCAGAAACTGGATATCAGATAGAAAAGACAAAAAAAACCTAACTAGAAGAGAATAGAAAAAAAAATGAAATTTGGTAAAGAAATTCAGGTTTTTTAAAACAAAACTTCAAGGTTTATTGTGTTAACACTTTGTTAAGTAGTTAACTAAATGTTAAATAGATGACGGGTATTATAACTAAAATTCAACCTAGCTTCAGATGTTGTGTTAGAAGTGATAGCCCTTTTACAGTTGCAAATAAGAATCTCAGCATTAAAACAATTTCAGGAGAATGCCAGAAGAACTCAGCTCCAGGGCAAAACCTGTCTTCCATTATATCTAAAATACAGCTGCATTACTACTAATAGAGTAAGTGGATTCAGTTAATTTGTTAACTACTTCTAAGGATAATAGAATTAACCTTAGCCTAATATTTATATCCTGTCATTGATGAAACAAATTTGATATCAGTCAGTTCTAGACATATGAGAGAGAAGTGTAATTCTTTTACAGCCTCTCAGCTACACCATTTTATTTTATTTTATTTTATTTTATTTGTAATTTTCTATATGTATTACTTACCATGATTGTATTCCCAATAACAATATTCTTACATTTTCTTCATACTCTGTAACACCTTCCCCATGTGACTAAAAGAAAATATATATTCCTCCTAAAATTCTGTCCTCTGATAAATTCCTGTCTCTTATCTGTCTTATACTTTTGATGATGTTAAAAAAACCAAAATAAGTTATTAATTGGAATTTCAAGATAGAAGAGCTGCTTTGCTGTTTTACTGAGCTAAAAAACTTCAGTCTAAAAGAGAGTCAAATAACAAATTAGTGTATATGCATTTTATATGACTTCTGGATTAAAGTAGATTAAGATACCTAATACAGAAAATGGTGAAAATAAGCTTACTATGTTCAACAGTGCATTGAATGTTTCTCTTCTCACCTTCATCACTGAGATAAGATAGAAGAGTAATGTAGAAAAGGAAAATAATGCTTAACTCTGATTTACCAAGGAAAAGTCACAGTGCACTTCAGTGTCTGGTGCTTCTCTGTAGTTCATTTCAGTCTATTCCTAATGCTATTCTTTGATTTACCTAATTCTAGTAAAAAAATGTTTTGCCATGTTTCATGTTTTAAATTCTATCCTTTTACCTTGTGCTGTGTCCACGGTCCCTTGTCATTCTAAGCCATTTGAAATCAATCAAACCTGAAAATTTCTGGAAGCAATTTATAACTTGGTTGCTTTCAATAACAAAGGATTGGATTATAATATTTATGAGTTTGTTTCCAGGCCTCCGTTTTTTTATTCCTTTCAAATGTCATGTATCAGACACAAAAATTGTAAATGTTGCAACTGTCATTCAGTGTTGACTCTTCTCCCCAAATACACATCTTAAAGCTGGAAGAAACCAAAGACAAGACTCAATATTAAGTTAATCATCATGAAACAGTAAAGTTTATAGCTGATATTACACAGTATCTCAAAGGGTGTTAAAGACAGCAACATGTTTAGCAGCATGTTCTATTTAACCAGCATCTTGCTTGGTTAAATCAAGGTGGACTCAGCTATGCTGAATCTGCAGTAACTCCCAGCTGCCAAGTTGTGATCTCAGCAGTGTCCCAACAGGGCAGAACTATGTAGGGTTGTATAGAGTCTAAGCACATGAGGCAGAGCCAGGGACTGGTCACAGGGTCCATCCAAAACCCTCGACAATGCAAGGGGAGTCAGCACGGCCTGGTCCAGATGAGTCCACGGAGGTCAGGTCAGGAGCAAGAGTAGTCAGAAGGCAGGTACACAGATAGTGCAGCTTAGCACAGGGTATGAAGGCTTTGATTAATTGATTAATTTTGGGCAATATGTCTTTGACCAGGCTGGATTCAGTGCCATTTTTTTGTCTTCCTATAGTACACATAATAGTATATAAATATCGCATTTGCAATGGATAGTATGCTGTGCTGATTGAACAAAAAGATTACATTCTGATGTCACAGGAAGATTACCTATGTATTTGTGGCTAATCTAGTAGCACACAGGCTTAGTATGAAAGAGTGGAAACAATGCCCTGCAAAGGTGGAGACTTCCGTACTTAAATTATCCTGAAAAGAATGCAAATTTGGAATATTAGAAGATACTCAAAATAAATGTTATTCATAATCTCAAAGGCATACTGCTCAAACAATTTTTCAACAGAGAGCTTAAGATAATTATTATAGTGTATTTTGTCTTTACTTTCAAATTTCTTTTACTAATGTCTCAACATGACTTTTAATATTAGAAATTCCTACATTCACCATACAGCATATTTCTGTGCTATAAATAACAAATTTTGCAGTAGGTTTATTTTTCAGAATGCATAAATAATTCAGAGTAACCTGCTGATTGTCTTAAGGTTTCTGTTTTGGTTTTTTTTACCTTTGTCCTTTTTTTTTTTTTTATTTTTCTGAAGCAAGCCACCAATGCTCATGTTTTTTGAGATTTATTTGGTGTTTTATATTGTGTTAGGGTCTGTTGTTTTTTTTGTTTGCTTTTAATTGCATTTTACTTGGGAAGTCTGCAATGGAGTATTTTCCTTTTCTACATTCTTACAAATAAAATGTCTTACTTAAAGACTTCAGAAAATGGGGAAAAAGTCACATGGCAATAAAATGTAAAACTGCTTCAGCACAGAAGAAAAATGGTGGCACTATTAATTGAGTAACATTTCAGAATCAACTAAAAATCAGCTAAATACTCCATAGTTTTACAATTTTCAACTTTCTTTTAATTGTAATGATAAGGGATTAAACACAGTATCTGAATTTGTGCTACTATTTTACTTTGCTAAATAAGCTCAAAGTAAAGCTGCTACAGCCTATCAGATTTTGTGTCATTTTCGGTATCTTTCTCTTCATTCAGCAGACAGATGGATTTCTATGAAGAAATATATATCTAAAAATATGAAAGTTATCTTGTATGAGACCCTTAAACTCGGATATTACTTGTTCACCTGTTTGTACAATGGTGACCTTTTACTGGTTTATGCCTACATTCATTGAATCAGGGAATCCATCACATCACTCTTCTTCCTCACTGAAGTGCATGATTCATTTGCTCTGACAAAGTGCACATGGAATTATCCCACAGAAAATACTAATCTTCATCCTTAAATCCAGTTACACTGAGACCTGACATGGAATCGGAGAGCCCCTGAGCTTTGAGCAAATGGTGCCACACCTGTTAAATGCATTTTGTGCAGAGATTACTCTGATAAGTAGGTTGCTTTTGAGACTAGAAGGTGGGGTTTCCTTACAAAACCAACTATATGTTAAAAGAAACTTGTAGGTGCTGAACTGATCAGCGCTGCCAAGCAGGTATGCCCCTGGGCATGCAAAGAAAAGAAACATGAACTTCCAATGAAATGTCATAGGGGAAAATTCAGCTACTACATATTTCCAAGAATAAGTGGAAACCTAGTTGAGACTTTGACAATCTGAATTAAGCACTTGTATTGCAGTTAAAACCTTTTCTTTTACTCTGAATCCGATCAAGGGTTATTATGCCAGGTAGAAGATAACTCTTCAGATTCATGATGAGGCAGAAATGTATGGTAACTGTTAACCGTTAAGGTGGGTAGTTATCAGGGAAATGTAGTTTGGAAAAATAGATGATCTTTCTTCTCACTTATCATGTAATTCAGCAATGAAAACTATCCAGTGAGCCTCCTGATGAGACCATAGTTTTGCTAGAGCAGTGTGACAAGGAAAGGCAGAACATTTGCAAACTGGTTTGCTTATATTTCATAGGAAGTAATTTTGTCTCACTTTGGGCACAGTTCTTTACATATTCAAGACTCTGCCATTTCAAAACATCAAAAAAGTTTCCTTCATTTGCTGTCATCATTAGAGGAAGTAAAATTTTGGAAAATGTCCATGGATCTCTACCTTGCTACTGGCAGATTTTCTTTCAAAAGCAGGCATGGAAGACCTCTGAAAATTTGACAAAAGAGACACAAGGAAAGAGCAGACAGTTTTCCACTGGTTCATTTGCAAGTTTATTCTTTCAAAACTAGTCAAAAAAGAAAAACATGTTTCCTGTATAATTTTTCAAGTATTCTTTTATTCACAATAGCATATGCAAAATCAGGTATGTTAATACATAGGTAGAGGTGAAAACCAGAACAACTAATTTAGGCAAGAGAATGTGAGTGGGATAATGTCTGAAAATAATCATAAAATATCCTGAATGAGTCTGCTTTATTGTTAGCAATTCAGATAGCAGCTATTCTCTTTATAGTGAAGGCGATACTTAGTGACACCCAAGGAGAAAAGAAATATATTCTTCAGTACTCACACATGACTTCAAAATGTTAACTCTGTTTCTCTTATCCATCTTTCCTGAAGAATTCCAATAATTATATATGTATATAGATATACACATAATTGATGGAATAAATTTTAAAAATTATTATTTTTTCTTTGGGTGGAACTCAAAGACAAGGGAAGCTACAAATAAAAAGACCATTATTTGAGACTTCATAAAATAAAGGCTAGCTTGTTTCTTATTGAGCTGTTTCCTTGTCTTAAAAATAAAATCTTTTCTCTCAAAACAGAGTTTTAAAAAGTGTTCTATGCCTTTTCACAGGAATAAATTTGCATTTAGGTCAATATCTCTCTCTCTGGAATCTATAACTCTCAAGAAATAGTGCTGTTCCACAGAGGCCTACCAATACCTAGAATTACTAATATTTCACCTTAAAGCAATTCAGCAGTAATATGCTTGGGTAGCTCCCTTTGTGTCCCTCCCATTTCATGAGGAGAAATGAGCTTTTGTCAAAAGTAGAGAACAAGTGTAAACACTTAGGGAAAGGAAAAGGCTCACTTAAATCTGTGAAAGAATGCTTGGAGAAGCAAGGGCCCATGGCTGGGATGACTATTTAGCCTATCCATGTTGATGTGCTTACATCACACAGCAGATGCCAGGTACTTTAACTCCTTTCTTTGAAGCATACAGACATTTTGATTAAAAGTTCTTGATATTCCAAAGGTAATCAGGGGAGCATGAGGATTTTGTTCTTTGGAATTCAAGCAGGCTGGAAAGTATAATAAAGGCAATTTTTATTGGACCGAATATCTTAACTGCTCTCTAAGGACTCATAGACTACACCAAAGATAGTATTTTTTCAAAAGTTTTTCTTAGTTAGAATGTATCCAGTGTGTCATTTCTGTTCAACTTAGAAACCAGAAAAGAATCGTGAATTGGGTTTCTTGAAACCCTTGTTTGAAAATAAGATATTGTATTATGCATGGGTTTATGAAATTATTATCTGTCTATGAAAGATTTACAAATAAGTCATAAAAAGGTAACTGCAGATCTCTGACATGTAGCAAACCATTTCATAGAGATGATCATTAACTAAACATTTCAATAGTGAATATTAAAGACCTAGTTCTGCTCCTACTGCAATAAATATCATCACCAGCTATATTCAGTAGGTGATGTCTCCAATGTCTTTATTTTTCATCCTTTCACAGTAAAAGTGAAAACCTTTTTAGAAAAAAGTTTGCAAGAATTCATATTCTGTATGCATATTTTATAATTGTTTCTATGACATCAGGAACGGCAGACACTGTGATGTTTATTCATTGCTGAAAAAAAATAACAGAACTCTATGGTGTTAAGGGACATTGTAATTGATGTATCCATCTGAACCAGTTTTGTTATCTGGGAAAAAAAGGAGCAAGAAAAACAAATCTGTCCTTCATGTTGTCAAATATATCTTTCAAAAGGAAGCTTTGTATGAAACCAGTCCTGTTTAGAGGTCTTCCCATACTTGCACTTAAAACAAGAAATCTAGACAACTCCACATAGAAGAGATGTATAATAGCATAATAACATAATAACAATACACCTTACAAGAGCAAGACTTTTAATTGGCACAAGGACTCTGTCTTTTTGTACCTTCAAAATATAAAAATACTAGAAAATGAAAACGTACAGACAGAGAAGACGAAATATACACTTATATTATAGAAGAAAAGAGCAGGAAAGAAGGAAAGTGTTTTCTTCACAGAAATTGTAATAATAGATGAGGAAAATACTAGTGAGGTAGATTTAAAAAAAAAAAAGAAAACTGTGATTCTAATTCTTGTTTCTAATTGTTGATCTATTCTATCTATGCCCTTGTGAGAATGGTTGTGTAGCAGAGGGTGTACTTGAGAGCCAATATCATTGCCAAAAGAACAAAAAAAGGCAAAAAGAAAAAGTGAAGAACCTCTCCAAGACCGACCAAAAACACAAAAGAGCTCTTTAGACACAAATGAAATTCAGGACTGTGATTAACAACCTTCAACTGTATAGCCCATTTATAGTAGATAAATAAGTAGATAAATGTAGAGAATTCATTAAGAGACTTTGAATTTAAACACTACTCAGAATTTCTGGAGTTGGATGAGTAATCATTATCACAGATAAAGTACACTGTAAAATCTTTTTGTGGAGAAAGTTGTTAGAACTAGTCTAATGAGTTCTAGTCTTTCCATATGAATGAGCAGTAATGTAACTGGAAAAAAAAATTTTTCTTTGCTAGAATATTTGAAAGTAGCACATCCTGGAAAACTTCTAAAATGGGCAGCTTAAAACAAACAAACCACCAAAAAAACCCCACATGATGATATTTTCACTGATTTCTAAAATCCAGTAAAATATTCAGCAATTAAAAGAAGGCAAAATTTGACTTTGTCTTCCTTTGTGGTCATGGATATGGTAAATATCCAGTTGGCTACAGTTTGTCAAAGAAAAATTGAAATAATAGTAAAACAGTAGACATAAACTAACATATTTAAATTCCATTTAAACCAAATAAAAGTAATTTGAAATGAGCAGGAAAATTTTCACTGCAACATTACTTTGAAAATATGAATTTACATGGATGTATTTGTCATTTAGAGTCAAATCATTTTACAAAATGACCTAATGCATTTTTCTTGTAAAAAATGAATCTTTTTTTTTTTTTTTTTTTAAAGAAAGTTCTAGTGTGAAAGCTTTTGCTCAAGGAGCTGCCTTTTAAGTTTCAGTGGAAAATAGGTCTCCTCCTGTTTTTACTTCACACTCTTGGAGATGAAATATCCAGGACTTTGTTCTGTGGTGTAGTTAACAGAAAGGTTATACTAGAATATAGTTTTTAGTGTGCTCTCTGTGTTAAAAACACCAACACTGTATTTATAATTAAGATTCCCCTTTTGCTGGACCATTTGCACCTATGGTTCCTATACTGACAACCCCAGTTAGGACTGAAACTCTTGTCTTCTCAAAACAGCAACAGAGTGAATCAAGTCTGCAATGGGATGTATGAACTCATCCAACAACTGATAAACACATCTAATCACATCACAGCTGGTGTCATGGATAATGTCAAAGCCCAAATAAATTGTCTGAGCTTATATTATCATCTTTCTGACTATAAAAATATTTTCCTTTTTTAACAGAGGTGTTTTGTTTTAGAAAAGTGAACAATGGGTATAATTTCAAAGTAAGCCTTAGAATAACTCTATAGTATAATCTGAAGGCCAGTTGCACTTGGCTCATGAAACAGTTGTTAATTTAGGACAAGATTTGTTTTGCTTAGAGTAAAACATAGCATTCCATTTTAATGAATGACATACTTTTCAGTTTCATGAATGAAGCTATTTAAAATTTGAGCCAAATATGTAAAATGCATAAACCCAATAGCCCCTTGAATTGACAGAAAATTAGCAAGGCTTATTAAACTCCATGCATGACTCATTATCCCAGTGGTACATCAAAAGGAAGATGAACAAATAATCCAATTTCTCTTTAAATGGTATCAAGTTGAAAAAAGTGATTGAAATAGATGTTAGTAAAAATCTCAATGTAAATATGGTTGCCACTATTAATAGCATCACTACTATGAGCTTGCTTTAAAATTATTTTACTGATCTAATTTATTTGTTGTCTGTATCCATGAGTGCTGCTTCAGCTTCAATTTATTTTTGCATTAGAATTTTTCTGATATTTTTTATCCTTCAAACCTGCAGTTTTGAATATATTTTCTAAGACATCAGTATAGCAGCTTTCTTGGTATACTACATTTCTGAGAAATGGACATAATTCTATAATGGAAAGACAAGTGAATACTTTTATTTCTTTCTGTTGACTAAAGTGTACTGTAAACTGTCTTTTTCCATAAACTCTGCACAACAAAAACTGTAGACTACGGCAATGGCTGCTGTCAACTGAAGATCTGCATACATCCATCCACATGCATGTAAATATTTGCACCAGCTTTGAAAATGCCATATGCCTCTAACAGCTGTTAACACATGCACTCACTTTCCTGTTGTTGTATATCTAAATAGCATACAAAGCAGTGAAAACTCCATGACTGTATCTGAAGGGAAGAAGCTGGCAGATCATGCTGTAAATATTTGAGCAGTCACTAAAAAAGAATGGCTTAAATTTATGCATTGTGCAAATCCCCTACAATGGCTGTTATGGTCCATGGTTTAAGAGTTGGTGCTGCAGTTTTAATCATCACTATTGCATAGGCTAATTATAGCCCAATAATTGATAAAAATGCTCTGAATTAGCTGCAAGGTTGCAGTCTTAATTTCTTACTTCAGACCACTCAGTCTTTATTGAAGCTGCTGTATTGCCAAAGCCTTAAAAATTCCCTCCTGTGAAAAATTATTTCCCTCTAGGCTCCAGGCAGAAGAGAACAACAGCACCTCAGCCGCTTTTCTTGTCTGCTTGGATCTTTGCCATAACTTCCCTGACTGAATCAATGTGCTTTAAAATAGCAGAAATGATTCTCTGATTTCAATGCCGTTGTTTTATCTTTCCAACACACAAGGGTACTTGACTTTTATTCTTTGCTTCTATTTCTTCTCTCTTCTTTATCCTCTTCAAATTTTATTTTAAGCTTACAAAACATTTCTGCTTAATTGATGAAATATACACTGTGGGTGGCTCTCTCTAGGTACTTTGACCACATAAACATATAAAACATCTTGTAGAGGAAGCTTCTGTCAGTAGATATTATGAATGCTAACTGGTTTTTCCATCCATGCATATATGGAATTGCAGTAGTTTGGTGGTAGCCGTTGTCACCCACTTGCTGCTACAGATGTATGCTGGATCAATGCTCTCTGTTAACCATGATATGGGTAATCCCTTCCCTGAATAGCTGCACAACCTCCAAGGGGTATTCCTCAGTGCATATTCCATAGGATTAAATGTTGCTATTCTTTCTGTTTGATAGTTTACTGTTACTAAGTGATGCATGTTCAGTATTTTAATGCCAGCATGTTGATGCTAGTCATGACTCATTCTGGGTATTTAATGGTAAGTCTACACCAACTTTTACTTGGGATACTGCCATTGATGGTCAGAGAAAGAAAATCCAAATTTATGCCAGGCCATCTGGAAGGGCAGAAGGAGTTATATTTCCCTGATGCTGAAGTGGCAGTGGCAGATGAAAATGTTAAGCCAGATAGAAGGAAGAAAAAATACTAGGTTTTTCAAACAGCTGAAACAGCTTATGAGCCATAACTACACCCTTTCTTGCTTTGATATTAAATATAGCAGAGGAATTAAGAACTTAGAAGTTACGTACTTAATGTATTTAAATATTTTAATTTTACCACTTATCCTTGTTTTCTTAAAGTGAAACAAATATATATTTATCTTCTGAAGCTTGTTTGTCTTCGAAGATCCTCATGAATGCACTGGCTTTTTCTAATCCTTTTTAGAAAATTAATATAAGGTAGGGGGCCTATCATTGTCACTTGGACTGGGCATAGCCCGCATCAGATGAAAGGAATTAAATAGAATGAAGTACATCTGGCTTGTTTAATGTTCTGGCTGTTCAGCAGCATTTTTTTTTTTTTTTCCTCACCTACATAAGGAGATTGATAGAAAACATTCCAAAGTGTAAATACTCTCAATACTGGTCCAAATCCTAACTCTATGCTACACAGCCAGAAGTTATTAAGGCAAAGAGAGCTCTTTTTCTGTCTCTCTGATTGATTTCAGAGTTTGTATCTGTGGATTTGCACAATCCTCTGCAGCAATAATACATTTTGTCTCAGTTTTTCATTATTAAATATATAACACACAGAGCTATTTTAGGCATCTTGAAGATGTAGATTTTTTATCCTTTCTCTGGATATTATCCTTGCACAGCATTTTGCAAACATCAAAAAGGAGAACTCTGCATGCTTCTACATACTCTTCATGGGAAACCTTAAATGTTTGGAGGTTTGGTTTTGAAGCAATTACTTTTATCTTGATGTGATGCTGTCACTTTTTACAGCAGAGAAGTCATTTAAGCTCTGTGCTCTCTGGGTTATAATAGGCATTTATTTCCATTGCCTTCAAAACACAGTCTTCATTTTACCAATCTCAACCGAAATATGTTAAACTTCAAACCTACTCAAATCCTAACATTTACCTGGAGCCCTTACCAATAATGTGACCTGAGGATCAAGGAATGAATGAGAACTACAAGTGAAGGAAAAGGAACATTATTATACTTTTACCCTGGCAAACAATAAACTCAATAATAGTTAAGAGCATTATTTTTCTTTCTTCATCTAAGCATTTTTTTCTTTAATTGATGGAAAGACAGTATATGCTTTGATATAACTCACCATAAAACCATTCTGACTATTTTTTGTTTATAAGAACAGGCTTAGTTCCTCTGTCAGAAAGTGATTATTAAGAAACAGCATATGAGTAGTTTCCTAACATTTTAGAATCTTTGAAATCACCCAATTTTGTTCCACAGTTCTGCTAAATTTGCTACCTCATGAGTCTGGGTTTTTTTTTCACAAAACCAGAGTTGCAATTGACCCTTGTCAGTCTTGTGTAGGATCGAAGTTATGCCATTAACTGAAGACCTCAAGGAGAATAACTACAAAAACAAAAAAGCATATACCTTTTGAGAATTTGACCTGTAACTGGAGACTTTTTTGTATTCTTTTTCCAAGTATACTTATTTTTAAAAAAAGGTTATTTTGGCCACTCTCACATTTATCAGAGTTGAGATACAAGACTGTAGGTGTTCTGGCATCTAAATCACATACCTAAATTAATCATTGTAAATCTTTTCCAAAGAAAATGGAAGCTTAACACCTGAACCTATGTAAAGAAAAAAGCAGCAACTTAGTAAAGTAAAAAACAGCAGCTCAGTCTGTGGACATGGATATTGATGCACCATGAACTTGCAATATGGTGCTTTAAATTCATGACAACAGGAAGATGTAATCAAAGACATTTTTATATTTCTATTTAAATTTACCTCCTGACTTCAAATGTGTATGGTCACACATTAGGATTTGAAAGAAAGAAAGGAACAAGATAATGCAGATGCAGAGAAGTTAGAGACATCCAAGCAATAATGAAATGTAGTTCAGAATAGAAGATTGTGGAGAAAATACTCTCAAATAGAATTCAAAGGGAGGGAAAGTCTTGGAAAGCTGTAATGCCAAAAAAGAGCTGAAGATGATGGATAGTATATAGTAAATTAGATATTGAACTTGCAGTGTAATAGGAAGGTGCAAACAGACCACCTAAGCTTTGGCTGCACGTACAGGAAATGTGTATCATAATCTGTATGAGTAATTCTGAAACCACTATAAGAACAGTAGGTACATTCCTGAGGTTTTGTCAACACAAAAGTTGAAATAAAGGTGAGGAAAATTTGCACACACACATAAAAAAACTGAAAAGATGGTGAGATTGCTTTTAAATGCTAAGTGAAAAACCCCTAAATAGAATACACGTCTGGGAATATTTCCCTGATATAAATACAAAGTGGTTAAATGTTTTGGGATTGTCATGAAAATTTGCTCGAAATGAAATAGGGAGACAAAAAGAAATAAAATTGTTTTGAAGAAACAGGTAGTAAAGAAGTGGTCAGTATCCCAGAAAGATATTATTGGGAAAAAAATTGGCTTACAAGTTCCTGTTCACATATCATATATGCAGAGTGCAGTCTGCTGGAATTTATTATCCCTTCCCTAAACACCTCGAAGATAAATGTTAGTATATGAGCTAACGAGGCAAGGCTCCCCTTGGAGAAAGATGTAGACATACCCAGAGGATGTTTCTTCTCATGCCTAATTATATATCCATGATAGCCAGATTAATCACGTTCAAGAACACACTTTGATGAAGGTGTCCACAGTAAGCAGCTTCACTAGACACCTCAGTAATTATGTTTAAAGATAAGTGAGAGGAATACCATCAAAGGTAGCTTTGCATGAATATTTAATGTAAATTTATTAATTTAAACATTACTAAAACTTAAATATCAAGAAAATATTGTACTCACAGCTTTGCTAAATTTTTGTGATTTTTAGACATTGTTCTTTCATCCTAACCCTTCCATATCATCATTTGTCATCTATACCTATTTAGCATTTAGAAATCCTCTGTACGGCTCATATTTAAAGTACTATGCGCTAGCCTTGGTGTAGTAAATTTACACAGTAACATATCCTATTTAAGTTATAATAGGGCAGGAAAAGCTAGATAATGGGATGAAAGTATCTCATGTTGAAGTTCAGTGGAAATCTTAGCTGTAAAAGAAACAGCAGAATATTTATCTGCACCACAAGCACTTTGCAGTACATGATAGGGGTTACTGTGAATTGTGCAGCAAGATCTTAGAAGATGAAAGGTTGTGGCTTGCTGTGAATATACATGTGGAACTGAGCTTATTTTACAGCTCAGTATTTTTTGTTAGTACTTTGAAATCTAGAAGTTCACTAACAAAAGAGATGTGTTTCTATTTTGCTCTAGATAGCTGACACCTGTATTAATTTGTGTAACACATTTTCATAGTGATTTATCACATAATCTTACATTGCCTACCATTCCTGACCAGGACTACAAGAATTATGCCTCCGAATATGCGTAAAATATCTTAAACAATGTGGAAGCAATGGTATCATTGGATTGATCTTTTTCTTATTATTTTAAAACATTATAATTCTGAGACTACTGGAGGTAAGTGTTCTTCCAACACATTCCAACACTCTCTCAGTGTGAGCTGCATTCTTTGTGCTGGCTCAGCATGTTTGGAGATGTAACTTACATCCCCTTGATAAATAGTACAGTTACATTCCTTTGTTTCTTTCATCAGAGGTGTGGAAGATGGGAATATATAAAAGAGGAGGTGGGAGTATATAAAAGAGGAAATGTTATGTGAAATCTTTTTTTTTAAATTATATCTCTTTTTACTTTTGCTACATTTCCATTGGCATGAAATACTCATTCTTGACTTGTGCCCCAAAGATGAGGCCACCTGGCATATTTTGGAAGATCTGCCAATTTATAAGTATTCATTCCATCAGGGCCCATGGATTTATATATGTCCACTTTGCTTAAGTATTCCCTGATCTGATCTTCCTCCACCAAGTATACACCTTAGTAGCAGAGAATCATGGAAAGGCTTGTGTTGGAAGGGGTCTTTAAAGGCCATCTTACCAAAATCACCTGCAACAAGCAAGACAATCTTCAACTACATCAAGTTGCTCAGAGCTCCGCCCAGCCCGACCTGAATGTTTCCAGGCAGGGGGTCTGGAATGCCTTACTTATATCTCATCTGACTTCACCCTCTTTTAATTAAAACCTTAACCCTTTGTCCAATTACTCCAGATTTCCTCCCTGGTCTCTCTCTTGAGGGGGATATTCTTAACAAAGACTAACACAGATGCTAAAAAATAGCAAATCTAAAACTCGCTGTTCCTAAATGAAGTCAGTATGGCCATATTTTAATTTCAGCCTATTTCTATTTATGAAAGAGATTCTTGAGAATGATAGTCATATCCAAGCTAGACATCCTTGCTGATAGACATTTATAGTCACTGAAGAGAAATGGCTACTCTTAGTGAAGAGTTCTCTTAAACTCCACAGCTGAAATGCAAGTTCATATATCAAGATAAGGAAAATTGTATTAGAGTAGGATAACCTACGCTTCCTGGTGATAAGGAGAGCCTGTGTGGCAAGAGATATGAAACTTTAATGTATAAGCTCTAGATTGTCCCATGCTGCACCTGAGCCTGCCTGTATCATCACCCAGGATGTTTAGTCACTTTTTCCCTGTGTGGTCACACTCCCTATCCAATCATCTGCACGAGGTAATGGATCAATTTGAAATAGTAGAGGGCCTGAGACATGGTTATTGATTGAATTCCCAACCATTTTCACAAACAGGTATTTGACTAATTGTTACAGGAACTTTTCAGTTTGGAACTTTAGGGTGTTCAGGATATTTCCCTGGGCAGTCCTGGATGTACATAGGCTAATCTATATGCTTACTTGTGTTAATAAGCACTCTGCAAGGTTAATCTGGCCATTGCAGAGACTCCCTATGACTGGAAAATTGACCTTCATAAAATATTAGCTCTTCTCAGAAACAAGAAGAGCCTTCAGGAAAAGTAGAAACTGTCCCCAAAGATGTAGATATGATTGTATCAGACAGTGTTTTAGGTAGATAAGACAGCGAGAAGATATTTTATATAACTTTAAATAATATATAGCAATAGGACATGCAAGTGCTGGATTGCACTGACCAACCAGGTATCATAATTCAACAAAATAGTGGTTTTGAGAGTCTCACTGAGACAGCTGACAATGCCATTATAAAGACCCTTGTCTTGTCTGACATCCAGGCAGTGACCAACCATCTAGTTTGAAAGATTTCATTCACTGCACAAACAGACGAAAAAAACACTGACAAGACTGCAAGATTTAAGCATTGGTTAGATGAATCCCACTGCCATAGTAGGTAGTACAGTCAGAGACTTTCAGGATCACTACTTGCGTTCAAGATTTATGGCAGCAACAAAACATCCATTCCACTGCCCAAAACACAGGAAACTGAATTGCCAGAAGTCCTCTGAAGAGTGTCTTCTCAAATACACAGCCATCAGTCTTGGGTATGATTGTTTGACATGCATTGTTTGACTGATCTGGCAAATCTAACAATTACTGCAGAAATCACTGCAATACTACTTTTGCTTGAGGGATGCTAAGTAAGCAAGTTTAGAGATGAACATCTGAGATCAGCTGCCATCTGATCTTCTTTGAGCCCAATGTATTCATTAGAAGATCACTGATAGAATACAAGAACTGAAAGCAATTTTTTCAGAGCACTATATCATAAGGACTTTTACCTCAATGACTCCAAATATGATTGCCAACTCTTTCCTGCAGCTAAATCAAAGGATAAAAATTTTATAAGAATCTGAGTAAACATGCAAATTTCAGGGCACTCAGAATGGTTGACCTTTAAGCAGAAAAGTGTTCTCAATCATAGCAAAAGCAGAGATAATGCCCTAATAATTCTGAATTAATATTAACAGTTAGAAAGGTACTTGCAATATGTCAAGAATAGAGCAGCTCAATAAAGAAAAAGTGGTTCTAAAAATTTTTGGCTTATACATCTTGGTAGCCTGTGGAGACATATCTTACACATTAAGATTTGACCCACAATGTATCTCTTGTTTTAAAGAAACTGCAAGGAGATATAATTCAGATAATTAATTCTGTTTGTTATTTTTATGTAGTATGAGCTGCACATATCTTTGAGGGTTATGAGGCATCGCAAATGGCATAGGGACTTTCTTGAAATTTTCATCAATAGCTTGCTTCTCCCAGCAAAGATGATTTCATACAGAGATTATACCAAAGAAATCCAGAAGGATGAAACAGCAAAGAAAAGTTTACCCACCAGAAATGGTAAAAAAATTTTGATCTTAAAACCATACATTAGAGTAAAACCTAGTAACATGCATATTTTTCTCATTATTTTATAAAGTAAATAAAAAGGCCTCAGACATTAAATCAGCATCATACTGAGACAAGAGTTTATACCTAAATTTAGAAAACACCACTAATAATATGTTTAATAGTGCAAGAAGGGATGTAAACCCTTGTTTTGCAGCTAATTTTTTCTGCTTGCACCTAGATAAGCTGTTATACACATAAGGAGCCCTTTTTAAAATGCAAGGCTCCCTTGCATTTTATCTTCTCAAATTTCTGAGGAAAGCAAGGTATGAATAGAAAGAAACAAGGGGTAGGATATATTTGGTTTTATCTCAGTATATCCCAGTACAGATATAATATGGGCAAAGAGTACAAACTGTTGCAGGTATTGAGAAATCTGAGCTTACTGCAGCAATGATACATGCAGGACAAAAATTTAGCACTGATTACATATGACCTTAGTTAAGTGTCTTGCATTGTTATTCAATTAAGAAGACAGTGTCACAGAACAGAATCAAATAAAATATAGATTGCTAAGCAGGGAACTAATTAAAGGCACTCTTAGCAAAGGGCTGCCTGGAGCTAAGTAACAGAGAAAAGTTGGAGAAAGGTCTGGGACAATTTTAAAGCTGCTTTCAGAATCATCCAAGAGCAGTGTAATATGGTGCATGTTGATCAAAATTTTCTCATAAGGATAGTAAATTAACTTCCAGGAAAATGAACAAAGAGGAAGTCTTCTTTGAAAACGAGAGCTAGCTGCTGTAGCTCAGAGCTATACTACATGTTATGTTTGAGGGTGTTACACGCCTTTATTTCTACATTTGTTACTCTGGTGTAAAGAATTGTCTTTTTTTTTTTCCTTATCAATTTGCTGCAATGGTTGCCATTCAGTAAGAGTTGGTAAATCCTCAACCTTGGATCCTCCTTTCCATGGTTTTTAAATGTAGTTTATAAGACTATTTCCCAGTAGACAAAAAAGGCCTTCCTACCATATGAAAAGGGTTGCCCCTTACTCCTCCAAGTACTAGACAACAGTATGTTTTAAAGTCATGTTTCATTCCTGTGTTTTTCCATTTTTCCCTCACCCTGATTCTGCAATCTCTCTTCACATGTGACCATCAAGCTCCAGGATCTTTGTAGGTGAGCTTGCTCTTGATTAATTTTTCTTGTAACGAGGTTAATAGCAGCTGAATGGTTTTCACTGCTGGACTTGGTAATTTGCATTGATGGTCTTACATGAAAGACATCTTTCAGAAGGTTTGATACTTGAAGCCTTGCAGGATTTAGGTCCCTCTCTTGCATTGATTCCTGCTGAAGTTACAGGCTTAACTAACTCTGGGAATCTGCGCCTAAGCCCTGCAAACTGTTGGGGCTTAATATGTACACCTCTCCTGGGCATTTTATGTTGCTTAGTTTAAGCACTGACTATTGTGAGGTATCTTCATGCAGTTTAAAGTTTCTGTTTCACCTCTTAGGAACCTACAGATTTTATTTGGAAAACTAACTGCTGCCAAAATAAATAAAGGTTGATCTCTGCAATATACTGTAAGCAGTTTCCTCAGATATTGTGTAATAGCACTAAACCCTAGCCCTGTGTGGGGAAGGGAAAGAATTCCTAAATGTAGACTCTGTGTGTAAGTAACTACTGAAGGAAAGAACTACTGCTGATGAGGAATTCAGTGGAAATGTCTAACAATAAAATCAATAAGTACAGAATTACTGATTTTAAAAGTGCGGGTATCGGTTTAGAACTCTGAAATCAAAACATTAGTTTTGAAATTCTTTTTTATCTATTTTAAAATGTAAAAATCCTGACACTCATAACAAAAGAAGAAAGTTACCAATGGAAAAATAACCAGGGAACATACATTTTTTATATTTCCAAAAAAAATATTATTGATTGCCAAAAAGTTTAAATTTGAAGCGTATTGAAAAATTGCTAAGGATACATTATGTATCTCTATACCAGTGTTCTTTAAATTATGAAAGTTTTATCTGAATCCTAAAGGTTCTACTATACAATTTTTATAGTTCAGTATCCATAAATTAAAAGTGTGTATTAAAAAAAGAAATACGAATTATTATTTCTAGCCTGCATGTTGTTGTATAACTGAACTTGCTACATACATTTTTCCTCATTTTATTCTTCCTAGTCAAACAATTCTTTTTTTTCTCTTTCAGCTAGTGTTATTGTCTTTCACCTATGTCCTTTTAAAGACTTCTGTGAACTAAATTTTCACTGTATCTGCAAAATTCCCAGAGTAAATTAACTGTGAATCTTAGGCATATCTCTCAATTATGCACACCTGCACTGGATCAATTAGCTTGCCTAATTTTTAGCAACAATTAGTGGCCCACAAGTGTTCTCCATTAATTAAAATGCTATCAGCCTTTTGTGAGTGCACTTCTAATGTATTCTGTCTACAGCAGATTTGAAGGCAGCTACTTTTGGATGGACCTTACGGTGTTAATTTGCGTTTTGAACTCATTGTTCCTCCCTGAAAACTAATGCTGGATTTAAATTTTTCCTTTCTTGTGAAGCAAAACTTTTATTAGTTGCTGTGAGAACTGTTTGCTGTAAAACTAAATCAGATCTTGTACTGTACCAGTTTGTATTTTAAATGAAAGGGTTTTGTTGCAGCTGCTCTTTAATTTTGGTTGTAAAGCCAGATTGGACATCTCTTAAATGTCTTTATTTGACATCAGTCTATTCAGAAAATAATTTCCTTGCATGGATGTAATGCTTAGGCTACTGTAGAATAGTAATTCTTCTAGGTGTTAGAAAAGCATGTTTAAATCATATTTATGTGCACATGACCTTTCTAAGGCAATGATTTAAGAGAGTTTTGCAGATTAACTGCTTTACTTGCACTCGCTGAAAACTCTCTGCTTAAAAAGCACCCAGACCACTCTCAATGATTCTGTTTAATGATGCAATTTAACTTTTTTGCAAGGACCATTTTTATAAAGCCATACTGCTAAGTATGGCTTTGTAAATTATTTATAGAGAATTGCTGGGACAATATCTTTCTTGGTGAGTTGCTGGTGCCAGTAACACTGAATTATCCACAGAAATTAAGTCAACAGAGTTTATTCCTTTCTCTTTCTCTTCTAGCATCAAATCTAAGTATAAATTCATGCCAGAAGCCATTTTAGATTTTATGCAGAACTATTTTTCATTGCTTCACTGAGTATTTCAAACAGGCAGAAAAGTCTTTCATTGCTAGCCTGCTTCCAATCCTAATTAGCAATTTTAAACCAGTCAGTTGAGCAATGTGTATAGGTTTTTGGTAGACATTTTTATAATACATAGTCAGCCTAGAGCTAAGAAAAACTGAGTAGAATTATGAAAACAATCACATAATAAGTACATTAATAAAGTTAACCTACAGCTAAAGAAGTATTAACCAAAACAATAAATCGGTAACACAAACCTCCTTATTCTATTTTAAATTATGTCCTTCAGTTGTCCCTTTATCAACCTGTTTTATGATCTTTCCCAGAGACTTCAGTCCAATACGCTATTGACATCAAGGAGAAATTCAGTGGGAGCCTCTTTCATACAGTTTTCCTGAAATCCCTCCCTATCTGTTGCCATGACAACACATCCATTCTTTCTGGAGAGGATGTTTTCTCTATTCCCAGAAAAATAATTTCACAGCTTTATTGTTGCAAATATTGGAGCAGGAAGAAGAAAAGAAAACCCAGAAAACAATGCATTCTAAGTGGACTTTCTGAACAAAGTAAGGAACACCTAGGATTTGAACCTAGTAGTCACTTTTTAATAGTTTTAATTTTCTGCACATATAAACATTTGTATCGGATGTCCTTACTAGATATATAAAAAAGCCAAAAAAGTTGGCACTCCTGATTTTTTGGTTTTGAAAAAAAAGTAGCATTTATGCAAGGTTCTTTTATGGACCATAATTGTGCGTTAGAGGCACTGTCTGAGAATACTTCTTGAGTCTAATGTCTTAAACTACTGAGCCTGTACAAAGTCTATCTGGACCAAGTTTCTAGCCACCTAACTTCTGTTAAATTCTGCAGGGAACAGAAATTACATGAAAGAGCATTTCTTTGCCTTGTCAAAGTGAGCTAGCATAAGCCAATAGAATTATATTTCTCTGCACATGTAATTACATGACAAAGATAACTGGGGTTAAAAAAAGAAAAAAGCAACAAAAAATGTCTTCATTATTCTAGCACAAAAACCATCAAGACTGTACATCAGGGAACACATAATACTTTTCAAGAATAGGAGAGCAGGTCCTAATTTTTTTTTTTTTCTCTTATGGTGAACCATTTTAGTGTAACTAGACATTTACCTGAAAATAGAAATAACCTGACATAAACTGAATAAGATTTGAAACTCAGTACTGGTAAGAAACACAAAGGCAGTGTTATATGGAGTAATTTTTAAAGATGGTCTAATATTCCTTTCAAGCGTATGAATTACAAACTTGCTTTCAATTTTGTGTCATACACTGACAAAGATTTGTATTCTTTCTTCACTGCCCCTTTTACTTAAATGTTATGGGTGAATTGGAAGTAAAGAATAAAACTATCAAGCCTTTTTCCTTTTTGTTAAGTCTCTAAAATCAGCAGTTTCCATATAGATGATTAAGTCTTGTTGGAAGGAAACTATTAATAAATTATGATAAAGTTTCAGGAATATACAGAAGGTAAAAGAATATTCTTGAAATAGTAAACAAAAGCATTATCATTTTCCTAATGAAAAATTAGGGAAAAGATAAGCAGTAGAAAATTTTGAGACTCTGAAGAGGAGTCTGCTGAATTATAAAAATTGATATCATTTATCTTTATTGTGACAAAGTCTATCTTTCTGCCTCAAAATCTGCTCCAGTTTCCATCCTAATTATGTGTATGAACCGGAGTAAAATATGCATCCTAATATAGATAATTTTTGTCTTAAATAATTATTGTGGAGTCCCTTAATACATTTCCTAAAAGTAAATTTGTAAAATATATTTCCAATTTACAGAATAAACACTATGCACAGGTGGCCAGGGGAATATATTTCACACAGTAAACATTTAGAAGGGAAACAATGTCAAAAATAGTCGGTTCCGTAAATGCTCAGCAGACTGATATTATACATGGTTCTGCAACTACACAAAAACTTGAGTATTCTGAAAGCTTAAACGGACTTGGAATGAACATAAAAATTTGCACACAAAATTTACCTGTGAATAGTAGGACACATCTGAATAAATAAAGACAAGAAAACAGAACTTCTCTGAATCTAATTTTAATGGTATTCTGTAACCTCTTTTATCATATGGAAACTACTCAGTACTAAGAGAAAACATGTTTAATTAAACTATTTAGTGCAATTTACATTATATCCTATTCTAGTTTTAATCCATTTTAACTGAACTCAAAGAAAAGCTAGAGTATAATAGCAGATCAAAAGGTAAGGAGCTATTTCATAAATATTGGAAGAGAGTTTTATGTATAATATAGACATTACCTTTGTCTCCGAAGGATCTTTTTACATTTCTCTATGTTGAATTTTTTAGCTTGTTTAGAGTACAATATACGCACCAATGACTGCATAATAGAAAAGAAAATTAAGAAATCATACTGGATTTTAAAGTCAGCCAGACTGCTATAGTATTTTTTAAATAAACCTGCAAATGTTTCACCCGATTGTGTTTTTAGCACTTCAAAAGATACAGTTCTGTTCCCTTTTTTAGAGTGTAATTGTTCTATATTTCCTTAGCATTTATTCTGACAAAATGTGAAAGCATTAAACATAATGGTTCTGTTTGCTTATGCATTTTTGCCCTCTTCCTCCACAGCCTAAATAAGGTCATTATATTCAGCTTACCTCTGTTTTATTACGCTGACTGCTTCTTTGACAGGAGGAGATATTTTGGTAGGCTTCTATAGCCTGTAAAAAAATGACCTTTTAATTTAAAAATATAGTGTTTTCACCACTAAAAATGTTATTTACCATCTTAGCTTCTTGCTTTCTGCTTTGAAACAATTGCACACAGCAGATTTGTGTTGTATTAGCCATCTCAAAGTCATGTGCAATCCTGCTCTCATCACAAGGCATCTCTGCATACGTACTGTCTCCAGAGCATAGTGCACTATAGCATGTGGTGGTGGTTTAACACCAGCTGGGAATTAAACTCCAAATAAGCCACTCAACTCCCCCCAGGTCCCTGCACAAGAGTGGAGCGAAGAGTGGAGACTGTGGGTTGAGATAACAATTTACTGGAAGCAAACAGCAGTGGAATGAAAGACGCACAGGAACAGCAGCGATGTTAATAACAAAAGTACATATAAAGACGGTGCTTTGCCCGCAAGAAAGGCATTCACCATCTCGACTTAGTTCCACATGGCTCCTGGCACAAAGACAAGGTGGCAGCTGCACCATGCGACTTCCCAGACAAAGACAAGCTAGTGGTTGCTCCCCACAGTTGACTTTCCCCATCTCCAAGCCCAAGACAACAGAAAACATTTTTGTATCATGCAGAAATGGGTCATTTTACATATGTGATCAGGTTGTCCTTAACATTTCCCAGAATGTTCACTAATTAAAAAAAACACAAAGACCAACAAAAAATCCAAATATAGCATGACTACAGAGAGTTGGAATGTAATACTTTAGTAAAAAGACAGTAAAATTCACATTTAATTTCTGCTCTTAATTTTATCTATTTAAAAGCAGCTCTTTTTTGGTGAAAAATGCATCTTTTAAACATTCTAAAAGTTGCCATGGCATACACTTTAATTCTTACCATAAGCGAAAACAACCTTTTCTGTCATAAGAGAGTTTTTACTGAAATATTTTAGACTACTCCACATATATATTCACATCTTTAAGGAATTTGGCAAAGCAGCTCAACAAACTGTAATGTTCATAGTGCTGGTATTCCTTGAGATTTGATTTGCAACCAAGAGAACCAGAAGATGTCAAGGGAGATAAAATGTGGACTATCTGGCAACATTCAGATGGTTAAAAGGAAGCCAAAGCTTTCACTACAGCACCTTTGGCACACTTAATGGTTTGGGATGACATAAGGTAAAATGTGTAAAAGCTCTACCTGTATCTATACCTATCTATTATTTACAATGTTTTCTCTCCCAGCATAAGATCTGTCTCAACTGACAGACTTCTAGTCAATGACAGAATTACAGAATCACAAAATGGGGGAAGTAGAAGTCACCGAAAATATGTTTTACATAGTTGCATTCTTGTGGGTTTGATCAGTTTCTGTGAACTAGTATAGCATTTTCTTTTCTCAGATATTTGTGGTTGTACCTGGGGGGCTGCTTAGCAGTAAACGTTCCATTTGAGATACCCAACTGGTCCAGCAGCCTGCTGAGAGAGTAAAAAATCCTCCTGCTTTTTCTGACTTTCTGGTAGCACAGGCTGGGAGGCTAAGAGGTACAGAAACTCTTCCTTTTCATCATATCAGGAAAATGTGTAATATGACCAAGTCCTATTCGAGATTTTTCATTTGTCTTCTGAGGACATATTGGCATCAGCCATTGACATTTGAAGAGTTTCTTTCAGCAAACATAAATAGATGAAAAACTTATTCTAACATGTTAGAGCTCAGAACTGCCTTAGTAAAAAATATGTCTAGCTAAATAAGTTATAAGGTTCACATACTTGTAGACACAAGAAGTTAAGATTGGTCTTGATCATGAGAAAATGATAAAAATGGGAAAACATCCTGAAATAACAGAAATATACTATTAATATATTCATAGCTGAAGACAATGTTATACTACACAGCAGTGCTGATTCAATAATTTTTTTTCCTGTAGTTTAATTTTCAGTAGAACCTTAAAGACAAAATTTGGTGAAACTTCTTCTCATGTAAAATCATAAAATATGTTTGTTCCTTGTTTTGACCTGCCTTATAATCTAGAATTTGGATTTGTATTGATGGGAAAAGTGAAATGAATGAACAACACAGTTTTGAGCAAGATTTAATGTACTCTTCATTTTTCTTGGATGGACAGATATTGTAACAACATAATCCATTATGATTTGTTGTAGCAAAACTAGAGGCTTATTGTGATATTAAAGCAAAAAATGGCCATTATCTCTCAGGAAAGGAAATAGAAACCCTTTAGTGATTGAGCTGACAATCTTCACAGTCATTAGGGACACTGATAGGAACATTTTCACCATGGTATACAGAAACCAGTTGTCATATATTAGTATTACCTAATGTCAAATTCCCATTCACCATACTAAAAATACAGCTTTGAAGAGACTAAATTCGCTTCACACAAATATAGGATTCTATTCTTAAGCAGTGTTTCATTAAAAGAGATAAACCTCTGTTTATAGTCTCTGATTCCCTTCTTTTCAGATGTAGGAAGTATAAACAATCTATAAGATTCAGCAGACAACAGCCACATAGACCTACAAGTCCTCAGGGATGAATCTGGGAGAGCACTAGAATTTCTGCTCTGGCAGCAGAACCCTGCCAGGACATAAAACAGATTATGGGAAAGGGAAGTGCTGTGCAAAGAGAGAGGATGGTGTGGTACTTTCTAGATAGGCCTGAGTGTGGGACAGTGCTAGGTTACACTCACAAATTCATCTTCACCCCCACAGTAGGGTTCAGATAAACAATGACAGGAGTGGGAGCCCAAATAATGCCCTCATCTTGCTCCACACAGGTCTTTTATCATGGGAAGGCCACCAAAGACCCATCTCCACAAGCTCAGAGGAGCTCAGCAATGCACAATTGCAGGCAGGATCCCATGCTAAGGATTCATAAAGGATGAACAAACACCTTGCCCAGACCACTCACACAACTGTCCCACGACAGCCACCTGCTGTCCAGGTCTGAAAACCATCAAGAGAAGTCATCAGGAACAACTGTCTGGATCACCTGTCAGACTAAGTATGGGATGTCTAAGGGTGTGGGACACATCATGGAATGCAGGGGAAGAGCAGTTCATGGTTGCAGAGAACTTACTTTGGGATACTTAGGGAAAGAACCAAAAGCAGGAAAAGGGAGGGGCTTAGGTGATTTGGGGAAGAACAAGTGAGGGAAGATGAAGGGCTATGGGGGAAAAAAGGCCAGCTGAATGCAAATACTTTTCAGGTCAGTACACTTGTCTGGCTGTTGGGACTTGAGAAGCTAGAAACTGGGTAGACTGGAAACCAGGGATATCTACTGGGCAGACTGAGCATCTGAACTCAGTAGATGAAGGGATCCAACAGGTATATATATATAAATATATGTATGTATATGCACTTTTTCCCTCTCACTATTTTATCTTCATCCTGCTCAGACAGAGGAGGGAGCAGGATGAGGTCATTCATGCAGTCATTGATTGTGTAACTGATGAGTGTGTCCGTCTGTGATCTGTGTCACCACTGCCTGAGTGTATCTGTAAATATGTGTTGCACATGTGCCCTGTGTACATGCAGCTGCTGGAAATGCCACTTAAGTCTCACTACTGGTTGGAAATAGGAGCATGGAGTCACAGCAGCCTCACCTCTCTCTCAGAATGTTAGATTTGGCATGATATATGTAAATTTTCCTCTAACATAATGTACTTTAAAAATACATTTTAATGATTTAATGGTCTCCGTAACCTGAGAAGATTTTAACTATGTGTTGTTATTGAACATAAAACATGTTTACTAAAATATTTAGTATTTATAAGTCCATAGCAACCTTCTAAAAATCATAAAAAGAGTCCATGATCTGAATATGACAAATAATTTTTTCTCTTTTTCTAAAGGGTTAGAGTTGTATAACCCTTGCAGATTTCAAAGGTTCATTAGCTTTATTGCAAAGGAAAGTCCACAACGAGGTTATATTTTGTAGTTTTTTTTCTTGTTCTGCTCATATATCTCTTTTTTGTTTGCTTGTTCTTCAAGTAGTCTTGAAGATTTTTCTTAGGAACAGAGGCATAAAGAAGATGAGCAGTAAGTCAGAAAAGGTTTCGCAGTTTAATGACCAACCTCATTTCCTCTTCATAAACCTTTATAAGGCTTTAATATGTTCCTAGCTTTATATCTGCATCTTAGTTTAGGAGGCTTTTTAGGAGCCTACAAATATTTTTCACAGTCTAGATTTTTAATGTCTGTGTATCTGAACTGCTAATATCAACTTAAATGTTCAGAGTATGCTTGAAAATATACACGTATAATTAATTCTACTTTCCTCATAGGAAAAAGGACAGAAATGGACATCTAGAATCTTTGCTATACCAGGAAAAAAATATGCCTCATAGGAAATGTTGAATATTACTCAAGAACAATACAGTTTTACTTACATGTTTCTCTCTGAGAAAGAGAAATTCCTAAATATGTAACTATGTCTTATCCTAAACTATGTTATTAAAAGAGAAAAAGAAGGAGAGTAAGAAAATAAATACAGGGAAAAATGGTAATAATGAGTGAAATATTGGATTTGTCTCTTTAATTATGTTTTTCTTGTTGAAACCTTCATTTTATTATTTTTCTTTTGTTTATTTGTTTGGTTTTTGTATTTAGAAACCCTTTTTATCATGTAGTAGACAACACAATAGGATAAGCAAACTATAACAGAAAGTCTTCTGGCTCCTACACCAAAGGCTCAAAAACTAGCCGGTCTTTTTTAGGTTTGGTCATAGATGTACATCTCAATTTCCAAACACATTGTTTGTGAGAAGAATTAATGAAACCGAACTGCTAGACTTCTACTATGCAACCCTTCCGATGTTGTAATTTGAATATATGCTAGGACATCAACCATCCCTAAAAGACAGCAATAGCAGGAGAATATATTAATCTGTCCTTTAGACAGCAGACTGTGTATGTCATCAGCTAATTCCAGTGTGCGTATGGACTGGCCAAGGGCAAGTTTATGCTACTGGTTGAACTGCAAGAGAATAGATGACTTCTAATTTCACACCATTGTTTGATCATTAGTCTGATCATTTGTTTAACCAGAGCACAGTTTCAGTTATTCTCATTCATACTTTATCAAATTAGGTTACATTTGACTAATGTGTTCAAAAGCCTTTGAAGACAGGAGATAGATGAACAGAGGTAACTGAAAGCCTTTCTTAAAAAGGAACAAGCTAAAATTCTCTCTTCATTTCAGTAGCTAACATGATTCCTTGTATTCTTGGAAGAGTCAGTTAAATTCATGAATGACATAAGATTAAGAAACTTCAATTTATCTGCAATTAGTGTTGGGTCAGAGAAGTAAAGGACATCACCCCGAACCTCCCATACTGTTAATGTGAAGATTTGGTTGCTAGAATAGGACTTAAAACAGCAAGCAAACTGATCCCGTAACAGTCCAAACTCATTTCTATGAAGTGACCGGGAACAAAGATGCACTTTGAATCATTGTCTGTGGAAAATCTCCCTACTTTTTTTTCCTGAGGACAAGTAGTTTTGGGGTTTTTTTCCAATACAAGCAAAATAACACCAGAAAGGTTTCCTGGAAAAATGTTTTTCAACCCTGCTTCTTTCAAAAAACCAGGAAGAGGATTGCATATTACTTCATTGTTTCATTGTGCCACTAACATTTTGTCTAATTGGGACACAGACACCTGTGCATATGTATGTGTATGCATAAGTAAGTGCATGTGCATATACAATTATGCATTTATGTGCATGTCTTTGTACAATTAAATATTAGCATAAGTTAATTCTCTAGTCTCCTCTGAGCTATACAATCATCTGTGCTACTCTTCTTTGTCTTTCCTTGTTTCGTGTTTGGTTTTTACTGCCACTAATTTTAATGCTTCCTTTTTTTCCAGAAAAAAAAAGCAAAGCAGAGGATAAAATATATCATTCACAGCATCTCTACTTTAGGTAAAAGAGTCTTATTGTTTATTACAAGGACACAGAAGTTCAGGACTTATAAAAATGTCTCACTATAGAGTTATTCCTAAATTAAAATGGGCCTGTGATTTCCCCAGCACTTTACAGCAGATAGGATGATCCAGTTTTAAGGATAATTTCTTACAAGTTTACCCTGAAAATAATGATGGATTTCAGCTAGCCCACTGATATAATTTATTGTTTTGCACAAGACACTTTACTTATGTGGAAAACCTGTGCCAATATGACCAGGTTCTAACTGGAAAAAAAATTAAAAGATAAGAAATGTTAGCATTATGAATTTACTTCTCCATTTTAAAACTTAGATATTGAGACAGAATGAAAATGTGTTCATTTTCTTGTTCTCTAAATTTCACTAAATGGAAATTCAGTAAAGCCTTGAAACTATGACTAAAATCAGCCTAAACCAAGCAATTTGGCAATGTTTTACAGATCATGCGGTTTCTGTTCAAAAATGTTCCAGAACAAAAAGAGGAGTGTGTGTCAGGGTATATAGTCTGAACTAACACCAGAGGTAGAGAAAGAATTGCAAGACTACCAGCAGAAACAGATAAACCTGGATGCAGTGGCACATATTCTTGAGCAATCTCTTGATCATTTCAGATTGCAAGTCTTTTCTTGGGAGTGAAAGACTAGCTAAAATGAGAATTTGTCAATCTTAGATTGTTTGCTAAACTTCAAGGTAAAATAATAGTAATTGTGAATTAATAAAATATCTAATTACATGATGAAATAATAAAATTCTTTTTAAATGTGTAAAAAAAAAAAGCAAACAGTATCTAAACTCAAATGAGATCAAAATATAAGAATTTTTCTCTTTGGAAACCAAAAAGGTGAAATGAAGAAAGGGTTGTGTCTCCTTGACAGTGCTTCATGAAAGAGTAACACTAGGTAAACTCTGAAATTGATGCCTCTCACAGAATTCCATGTATTGTACTACAATCCATTTGGATGGGGTAAAGAAAAAAAACTACATGGCTATGTACTCTTGTCCTTATTGGGGCTTAGAAAGCATTCACTATGCTTTCTATGCATTTTCTTTGCATTAAAAGAGTATAATCTTTTTAGTAGTTTCCCAGTTCACCTGACCTTCCATTCAGTCAACTGTATGCCAGTCAATTCTTCGCTGAACTCATCTAGAAAGGACAGCTGATCAGACAGCAGTAACATGGAAACCAGTGACAAATTCTGGTTATACTGCTCAGTTCTAACAACAAGATGAATTACTTATCAGTCTACTCTTTCCCATGTAAATTACAGAAATTTTCCAACTAACAATTGAGGGTTGTAAATGTGCGCATACAGATTAACAGAGAAGGCCACATATTTAGTTTTTAACAGAACAATTAATGTCTATATGAGCATTCTAACAAAAATCCTGAGTGTATGTGGGCTCACTCCAGCAGAAAAGTCTAGACATAGATTTACTAATTTTATTTCTATGTCACAATTTAAAAATACCTAACAAAACTGACTCCTGGCTATTTTTTAAATAATTTTTTTTTTAAACTTAGTTTTGTGCCACCATATCCATGCATTGCTATATTATTTTTAAAAATACTCTTTTAATCCAAAGGAAGAAACTTTTTCAATGTGTATTACCAGTATGCTGAATCTATATCATATTACTCTGCAATCTTCAGTCACACCCTGCAAGAAATCTCAAAATGTAACATTTATTTACAGAGTAAAAAACCTTCTTTTCTCATTTAAAAACAATTTAATTTTTTCTGTCTATATTCAATATAATATTTTGGGAAGAAAATATCCATTTAGTATTTCTTTTTGTGTGTTCACTGAAGACAGGGAAAATGTATTCATATTGGTATCTTTTATTGGTGGTCTGCAACTTTTTCTTTTAGTTATTCCCTAAAAGAAAAGCATATCTCTGAAGCGTTTCTGCTAGATGGAGAAGAATGTTATATTCAGTCCCAGAATTTTTACCAGTCAATTCAGATCTCTGATGTGGGTGAGTTATACTTCCCTTAAAATTTTGCAGTCATACCTGAGTAATAACTGTTTCTGTTTAGAACTGTTTCCTCCAAGCCTCTCACAAATCTGTGGAAGAAAATGCATTAAGCTTTTTATTCTCATTCTTATTTTTGACTTGAAACAATAACGACTGCAGAAAAGATCTTGATTATGAAAACATTCAAACTAAAATGTAGCAATATCCTGGAACTCCTCAGTTACATTTTCTGTTGCAGAAGTCCTGTTTTTCTTCTCTGACCTATTTCTCTTCATGTTTATTTTGGGTTTGGGGTTTAGAATTTTTTTGGGTTTTTTTGTTGTTTTTTTTTTGTTTGTTTGTTTGGTTGGTTGGTTTTTTTTTTTTTTTGGTTTTTTTTTTGTTTTTTTTTTTTTTGTTTTTTTTTGTTTTTTTTTTTTTTGTTTTTTTTTGTTTTTTTTTTTTTTTGTTTTGTGGCCTGTTTGTTTTATTTGTTGTTTTGGGTTTTTTTGTCATCACAGGAAAATATTAGAATAACTTCTCTTGGGCTTTGTAGCTTCTCCCCCAAATTTTCCCTTCCAGATTTTGTTAACCCAAAATCAGATGAGACCATTTATCTCTCATTACATCCATTGCCCTCTGATATGAAGCAGTTCACTGAGCAGGATAATTTGTCACACACATATAAATCCTTTCATTCATCCAGTTACAGAATAATATTTGACAGTGGCTATCAGGCCACTTGAAATTAAGGAAGAAATTTAGCTGGCAAGCTACATCTTTCTGCCAGGTTCACCACAAATATATGTTTGGTTTAAAAGCTACTTAGTGATCCACTTCCATAAGAACCTTGGGCCTACACAGAATCTGCAAATGTTTGTATTTGTATCAGGTGTGGAAATATGTTCTATGGATTAAATGGGAACTTTTCATCTACAATTAGATCACCTGTTTTTACTGTTATATTAATGTGGTGAGACATGTCCTACACATTTTCTGTGTCCCACAGACCTGTGAAGAGATAAAATACCTTCTTTAAAAAGGAGTTCTGTTTGTGAGCATAGTTCCCTCCCACCTTTTCTCCTCTTTTCCCTATGGTTTAGTAATTCTCTGTTGCAAATACCAAAGATTTCTTAAATAACCCAAAATGTGCTAGGGAATATTTGAATGATATGTTATCTTTTATCACAAGACATGCATCTCTGTCCCATGAGAAATTTAGCTCTTGTCTACATGGTATTCATTTATTTCTTTTTGCTCCTTTGAGACATTGTAATCCAGAAAAGGACTTAGCCTCTTAGTATTCATGGTTGCATTCTCTATATTGCGCTCTTAGATTGTGCAATTCCCCATTTAAATAAAGCACACATTGCAGCTATCCTGATACGTTGTCTTGCTTTTTACAGCTTATCTCTTGCGAATCCATTCCTTCTTAAATTTGGCATTATTAAGCTGGCATGTTTCCTTATTAAGGATGAAAAAAAAAAACATATCCATATATTTTCCTGTTAAAATATTGTGGCTTTTTAAACCTATTTTAACTTATTTTCAATTTTATTTGCATAAAACAGCTTTTAGCTGTTTGTTTGTGTTACGAAACTCTTTTCGGCTGTTGTGTTTTGGTTTTTTTTTTTAATTAACATTGAAAGTGTCCATATTGTTGTATAAAAATACATTATATTTATTATGTCTGTTCATTTCAAATCTGCTAATCTATTCTTCTTCATATCATTTGTCCCCAAAGGCTTTTTCCATATGAAAAGGTTCTAAAGAAAAAAAAAAAAGGTGAAATGTTAACAATAAAAAATCAACTGCATAAAAATCTATTATTTACTAAAAATTCCCATTATAAAAATCACATAACAAAAATCGGTTTAATCAGTCCTGTTGTCAGAGGTTTAAATCAAATGTTGATAGTACATTCTCTTAGAATCCTTTTATACAGAATTAAAGAAAAGGCTGTCTTGAAACATAAGCTATTCTTGAAATGTAAGCTATTCTTGCTAACAGGAATGAGAAATTTTTTTATTGCTTCTTTTTTTTTCATTTCTTTTGTTGTATCAGTAATCACAGATGCTGTGAAGGAATGTTGTGAAGGAAAACAAGAAGCACTCTACACTAATAAATACTGTGAAGTGTCTACAGTTAAGATTAGAAAGCAAAGCCTCACATTTTGAAATACTTCCCTCAGAAGAAAACTCCACAGCAGATTAGTTCAGCCAATGGTTAAATTTTTCTCAACACTTGATATTAACTTGAAGGTTGAAGAATAGTTCAAAGATTCATGACTGCATCCTCTCAAAGCAATTAGACAATATTACTAACTGTGTTAGAAAGCAATTTCAGGTAGGTTTTTTCATGAAGAAGCTGGACTGGAGTACTTAACATCAACAAGATACATAAAGAGGGAATACATCCATCATTAATTTTAAAATAAAAATACTCTGTATCATTCACTTCATAACTGCTTCAAGGGTAGATAGATGTCACAGAGCCCCCACATGAACACATGCATACATGTCGCACTCATACAACAAATAAATGCAGTATAAACAAATTCTTTTAAGTATTTATCACGAAGAAGAGAAAACAGTAAAACAGATTAAGTCGCCTTAGAAGGTCACAAAGGTGGTTCGAATGGATGAAAAGGTGGGCACTCATCTGATCAAAACTACTGTTACACAGTTAAATCAAGGAAGTTATTCAAAGTCAGACTTTGTCAGAAATACCTCATCTATACCAAGCAGATGGTATAACTTCTGCACAACAGAACTAGGAGCAATGTAGACATCCAAGTGTGGTTTTACACACAAACCTTTCATAACTGACACCTATCTCATTAGATTAGATCCTGTTGCTTTTGGCTTGTTTCCAGACAAGGATGCAATAACAGGGGCAACAGATAATAGAAACAGTACCAAAAAAACAAAATCTAGAAGCAAAGAAGACAGAAAAATAAAAGCTAAGGACAAACTAATTTAAAAAGAAAAAGGTAGAAAACAAAAAAAATATGTTTAAAAAATAGGAATAAGTAATGAAGTGTAAGTAAAAAAGCAAACTAACTATCATGAAATGGGTTTAGACACCAAATATAATGACATTTATAGATGGTATTGAAGTTATGAGTATAAATTCATGGCAATCCTCTATTTTTTTGCTTTGGTTTTTTTTTT